>BHDV01063477.1:8116-48396 GCA_005406045.1 Adoxophyes honmai
TGTATGCCATACGTTATTAGGACAAAAGACGTTATGCGATACAACGTTAGGACTAAAAATTTTATGCCATCCGATATAGACCCCTCTTTTAAGTAAACTGTTATTGCAATAACACTTATTTCTGTTTGTTATTAATGTTCTCAATAGGAACGGTATCACCATTTGCGGTGACGCCTTGACTTTACTTAAAAACCTGTAACAATTTTGACCGTTTCGTAGTATGCCAAAAAAGTCTTAGGTCTTAGTATTATTATGCAAAAGTACTGTCATGCCAAAATAAACTATGCTAAATCAATTATGCTAAACAATAATAGTCTAAATAACATTATGCATTCTAAGGGGATCCCGGTTTGACCTGATAATTATTGCTTTTTGAGATATATTTCTACAATGTCAGACGTTTTCAGCTTTAAAAGTTGGTTAGATCAGAATTGATAGGATAATGCGTAAATGCAGCTTGTTGTAAATAATAAATAAATATCACTGGACAATTTTTACACCAATCACCTAGTCCCAAAGTAGGCAATTTAATGCCTGTGTTATGGGTACTAGACAACGGATAAACATACTTATATAGATAAACATCTAAGACTCGAAACCAACATTCGTATTCATCATCATACCCCGTTATCAGTGTTGCAAATACATTGAAAAAGCTAGGGATGGCACTGCACATATATTTTTTAATAATATATGTGCTTACCTTTAAATATACATTAAATATTCACCTTTATTTATTTATATATTTTAGGTAAGTTTTAAAAGAAAACAAAACCTCTTTTCAGCCCGTAATTAAGAGTTTTTTTTAACTTCATAAAGTGTCATTTATTTGTCAATAAATTTAAAATGGATATACATACAGTAATAGGCGACAAAATTTAACGCCAAGTAACCTAGAAAAAATATTAATAATTTATTCAGCCAACTAAAAATGTACAAATCCAATATTTTACAAAACAATGTTCTAAAAACGTGTAAAAACATTCATCTAACTAAAACGTTTTATGTACCATTCAATATATGTCACATGTCGTGACATAACAGTGAAACAAATGTTGTGCGACAACCCTATAGCTTAGTTTCAATGAATCTGCAACACTGATAACGGGGTATGTTCATCATACAAACATCTGCCCCGACCGCGGATCGAACCCGGGACCTTAAGCTTCACAGTCAGGTTCTCTAACCGCTGGGCTATCCGGCCGTCCGAATCGTCGTGTGTTGTATCTGAATATATTTTAAAAATGTATTCCAAATGTTATAATTCCTTGTTCCAAGTGACCTAACGTGTCAGGGAAGTAGTTATGAGAGATGTTATAAAGCTGAAAAATTAAGTCTAATTATGAGGTAAAGGGGTAACCATATAGATATAACGTACTAAAAAACTTGTAAATTGCTGTTGACAGATATACGAGTTTCAATAACTCATTATTCTTTATACTCAGCAATCAATCGTCCGCCGTATTTATTTCTTTTCATTACAAATATAGTTGATAATCGGTAAGAATATATAATGAAAACTGAATCATTTAGACAAAATACAACCAACAATTATTTTCTCGCTTTAAATTATATTATAATTAATAGAGAATTAGACGTTTCACATTACACTAGACTAATTCACCACAATTACAACCCTTAACTCAACCAAACGGTCGCATATCCGACCGTTCCATCTCGCTTTGTAACCCGCATGTAACAGAACACATGAAACGCCTTAACCGTGTAATACGAGTAGATAAGAGTTGAAGAGTCCTCTAGTACTAGTACAAGATAGATTTGGGCACTGCTTTGCGGAAATCGATAGCGGGTCAGCGCGACTTGCAGCCCGGTTGGGGCACCTACGAAGATGTAACGCTAATGCAAGCGTTTGGAAATCTTTTCGCGTTTTTCTCACTTCTGGTGAACTATTGGATATCTATGAAATAGGTTATGTTTCTAATAATATACATACATACATACAATCACGCCTGTATTCCCAAACGGGGTAGGCAGAGCACACGAAACGTTACATAGACAACCCATGCCCATTTCACGCTCCGTGGCCACTTTCAGCTAATAGGTTTAATAAACAGATGACAGAGGTATAATAGTGACAGGTTGCCAGCCTGTCGCCTAAAACGTACCTAAACCTATTTCCTTAGTCGCCTCTTATGACATCCACGGAAGAAATGGAGAGGTGTTATTCAATCCCGACACCACACAGGCATTATTCTAATAATATATTATAACAGAAGATATTCAATATAACGCATTATTTTGAAAGCGTTCGATAGTCTTCTTGTTTCTGGGTTCTTGTCTACGAAATTGGCGATGATTCTTTCGTGCTTCTAACTACAAAGTTCCATAATATGCTTAACAGAAATAGAATATTAATATATTACGCATTGTTTAGCCTTGATTGTGAAATTGTTGACTGTCTTAATTATAAATCCAGAGCATCTTTATGTAATTACCTAACAAGAAAAGACATTTCAAAAATGAATAGAAAAACAGCTCTACATTTATTTAGTGGATGTCTCAAGAGGCGACTAAGGAGGTTTAGGTATGATTTAGACAACATATTTTATAATACCTTTATCATCTTCCTAAACCTAAAATTATGCTAGAAATGCCTTCGAAACGGGCAATAGTCACGGTTTTGCGTGTTTTAGTGATTTTTTTTCAGTTATGGCAAAATGATATAATGTATCAAAATGGTTACCATTTTTGAATGTCCATTAAACGAGCATGTTTTTGATTAATGGTTAACTTGTGTCCATGATTTTTTTTCACTTCGACGGTCCAAATTTTTTGAAAGTTGAGCAGTAATGACAAAGTTCAATTTTAACTGTTATAGTTACGTTTCGTGTGCTCTGCCTACGTCATTTGGGAATACAGGCGTGACGTATGTTATGTTATAGAGTTACGTTCTTGTTATTTTGTGTCACAACAATCCAAAATTATTTAAAACCAATAATAATACTTACCCGTGTGGTGCCGGTTTAGAATAGCACCTCCCCCTTTCTTCCCGTGGGTGTCGTAAGAGTCGACTCTGGGAAAGGGTTAGTGTATTGTGGGCGATAGGCTAGCAACCTGTCACTACAATATCACGTTAAACCATCTGGTAACCCTGAAATTGCTAAACGTGGCACTGGATTTTCGGATTCATGTGCTCTGCCTACCCCTCTTGGGAATACAGGCGTGAGAATATGTATGTATGTATATATGTAATAATACTTAGTAAAAAAATAAAAAAGACATTATTTTGTAACTCAACAACTGACAGTGGGTATACATTTTTGAAAAAAGCTTTAAAATTGGAATAACAAAAAAACGACTTTAGTTTATCTCCCCTAAAAAGCTGTTGTACTACATAATAGGCTAGATGACTAGAAAAAACTATTTAGTCCGTCAGATAGACTACGAAAATAATATTAAAATATTGTAAGATATTTTTTCTTTTATTTAACAGACGACAAAATTGACGATAATACAGAGCCTAAAAGTTTCGCGTGACGTCACGTTTGAGTAAAAATTGTGCTGATTTTTACTCGAACGTGACGTCACGAGCCCCCACTCAGAAAGTTTGATGATATGTACCTTTGTCGATGTTTAATCTATACTAATATTATAAAGCGGAAGAGTTTGTTTGTTTGTTTGAACGCGGTAATCTCTGGAACTACTTTGTCGAATTGAAAAATTATTTTTGTGTTGGATAGCCCATTTATCGAGGAAGGCCTTAGTTAGGCTATATAACATCACGCTGTGACTAATAGGACCGAAGAAATATTGGAAAATGTGGAAAAAGCGGGGGAAATTAGTCACTATTCCACGCGGACGGAGTCGCGGGCACAGCTAGTTATTTGATAAACTAAAAAATTAGTGTCTCATTTTTTTTCAATAATGTAACTTAAGGACTAATTAGAATGATATATTTTTTAACCCTGTCATCATTCCTATTACGGGACACCATCTGCAATTGAAGCCCGTCACAGACCATGCATATACGATAATATTTTATCTGCGTATAAATGCCATTTTTCCATATGTCGGTGTCAAAAGATACCTGACGCCCCTGACGGTAAATCTGCGCAGTGTGTGGTAGCTCATTGAATTGTATAGGGAGCGATATTGACAGAAATATGATCTGTAACAGATATCTTATCGTATCTGCTTAATGTGTGACGAGCTTTAAGTGTCGAGATGTAATTTCTGAATTAGTTGATCATTTCCTGAATTAATAATTAAATCTCTACTTGTTTCGGGCTAATCCTCAGCCTTTGATCAGTGTGCCGGCTGCTGCCAAACGCGCAGAAGACGTGAGTTATTCGTATATTTCATCATGAGTCTCACGTTAGTTGTATTTACAGTCACGAACAGGGATTGTTGAGCCACTTACCTACATTTGTAACTTGGCCGTGTAATACTAATCCAATAGCTAACATCTAGTCGGTCACATCGGTCATTGATTACACGTCTAAATTGCGAACAGTGGCAAGTGGCTCAACAATCCCGGTTCGCGACTGTACAAAATATCGTGAATAGCCTGACCAGGGTAATAAAAAACGTGACATGAGGGCCGCCCTTCTTTGTTTTAACACACACATCCCCCACGCCTGCATTCCCGTGAGGGGCAGGCAGAGCACACGAATTCAAAAATCCAGTGCCACGTTCAGCAAATTAAGGGTAACCAGATAGTCAAACGTGATATTGTGGTGACAGGTTGCTAGCCCATCGCCCACAATACACCAACCCTTTCCCAGAGTCGACTCTTACGACACCCACGGGAAGAAAGGGGGAGGTGCTATTCTAACCCGGCACCACACGGGTGTAAATACGGGTGTATTGTTTTAAATAGCCACAATATGTATACTTTTTGCTTACTACCATGTCTGAAAGACATATCGACAACCGTATCGGGATCTTTTATCTAATCCCTTTCAGACTTTACCTCCAGCAAAATATTTTAATATGTTGCAATTTTTGTCACGGCTATGGATACTATTAAGTAATCTAACGCACAAAAACACAAAACGATATTTTTAAATACCGCTTACGCAACGGCAAACTTTAACAGCAAAAGTCAGGGTGAAAAATTAGTATTACAGATTTTGTGTAACATGGCCAGGTTTTTTCATTTTCCTGGTCCGGCTATATTAGCAAACCGATACTGGAGATATTAGATAGAGAGAGAGGGGTCGACTTGAAACATATATTTATCACACCCTTCTTTGGTTTTGGGGATATCCTATTCGCAGTTAATCATCCCAGAAATTAAAAAGGCTATGGACTCAAAATTAAAACCATTAAGCTTAATTATTCGTTTAAAAGTAAGTATTCCACTGCTTTTCAAATTTAGTTAATTTAAATTTAAAAATAATTTGATAAAAGTCGTTTACGTAACTTCAATACAAAAAATTATAAAGTCGATTTTCAGAGAAAAAAATAGACAACAGTGGCGGTACAAGGTATTGATGGTACAAAGCCAAGTGTACCGATGTGTACACGGTTGCGAACTAACAAATAAAATATTGTTATTTCCAGTGACTTTCACTAAATACGATTACCCAAGCTTACCAGCATGTTGAGTGACATCCAACAACGGGCGATGAGCAAGTTGCTAGGTTGTGCATTCAATATGTAAGTGAGATAACACTATTAAGCGCGAGAAGTGGGTTACGAAGCCTATTGTTGGCACCCCTAAAGTTATTGTCTTTTGTATGGGAGCTACATTTTGTGTATTGATGAAAACACTGATGAATTTGTTAAAGCTGTTATTTTGAGTTAGTAATTTTCGTACATATTTTATTGAGTAAGTATAAGTATAAAATCATTTTTAGTGTTTTGTCGTAAAAACTAGGTGTATCGTCAGTTTTCAATACAAGCATAATAATCAGCTGTGACTGACAGACGGACGAAAGGATCTATTTGATTCATAAACATTTCTTTTAACAATTTTTATGCTGGATTCTAAAACATCTCATCTTCCTAATTCTTATATTTTAACATAGCCGTATCTGTAGGTAATAGTTGTAACTAGTTTGATGATTATAGAAAGGATGTTTTAATATCTCCTTTAACCAGTCCTAAGGCTATTTAAGGTAAATGTATCAATGCTCGACGCCTCGACGCAAAGTAGATGACACCCATCTGTCACCTGTCTTACTATGACATAAGGTTGCAAATGCCATGTATTGGGTCAGTGTCGAGCACAGGGACGTTTACCTTACCATTACTTTTACTTTAAATCATAATCACCAAATCAAAATCATAATTACTTAAATCAAATCTGGGGGATCTCGTCCAATACCATACAGATTGTATGTAGAAGCGTAAGATAGAATGCTTTTGTGGCAGTAATTTTACTTCCTGTTTTACACTCTATGCGGGAACACAACAGTTCACACTGTTTTGCTATGCAGGCTGCAGCTTGTCGAGAGGATTAGAGAGTAAGGTGGTTGCGGACCAGAAACATGCGTAGCTTTTCTAGGTATAGGTTTTTAATTTCATATTACGTTTTACTAATTGAATTACATTTGGATCTACATTATAACAAGTGATGATAGACGTATACGCCGAAGACTAACTAACGCATCAATCGAAGTCGAGAATAGTAAAATAATGACGTAACCTTTAATCGAATATTTATGTTTGAACTTAACAGGTCGTGGGATTTCTATCCCACGCTGATTTAATTGACATGCATAGGTAGAGACGGCCAAGTCTGAAGCTACAATTAAATTAATAAGCGGCCGTGCTCCGTGTCAGGCTAGAATGAACTATTAAAACACTCGGTGGCCCACAGCAAGCATCCAACAGTCATGGACCAAAATCGAATGTTGTCTCGCGAAGATTGCGCGCGCACTACCGCCGCCCCCGCCCCACCGCTCCGAATATTCATTGATGATCTTACTAATATGTATTATTAACATTATTTTTACGAAGGTCCTTTAAATGAGTAAATTAAAATTAAAATAATAGAATGAGAAAAATAGGAGAAATAGTAATACAAGAAGAACTAAGTCGGCTTATGTAGAGAGATGTCTGTCGTGGAGATGTCGAGGCGGGCTCGGTGTGGTCGCGGTCGCTAGGCTTGGGCGTCGCTGCGTCTCGGCCGTCGCGAGCGCTGCGCGCCGCTCCGTGCGCACTCCGCTCGGCTCCACTCGCCACGCACGCTCGGCCCGCGGTCGGGCGCCCGCGACCCAGTCCGCTCTGACGTTTAACCGAGCCGCCGGTGTGCCCCCGTCGCTTTGCTCGCCGATCCTACTAGCACAAGTTACATTCTGCGCACTTTAGGGCTCTTAGAGGAATTAGCTAGCGCCGGGGCCGTGTCGGTGGGTACTGGGCGGTGCTGGTGCGTGCGGTGGGTGCGCCGCGCGGCACGGCGGAGCGCGTCGGCGCGAGCGGGCTCGGCGTCCCCGCTGGCGGAGGCAGCGAGCCCGCCCGGCAGCTGGCTCTGTTTACAAGCCGCGCCTGCAGCCGCGGGCCCGAGCGCCCGCTCGCTGCAGCACGCACCTCTCATTTACTATTCAACGCTGTGAATTTTTAACTTTGCGAACCACCACCGACGTTAGATAGAGGTATTTGAATGCTTATTAAAGTCGACTCTCACCCGAGAGAAGTGGTAGTGCAACATTAGTGTCACGAACCGCTCAGAGCGCACGCATCGAAATCAAATTGTCATTCGAGTGATATCACTACTTCATAAATATGGGTGCTAAAGAAAGCGTGGAGGCTGCTAAATTTTCTGCGCAAAATTGGAACAATTATGAGGTTCGTACTCGTTTCAAATTAATTTGCACATGGAGTATCTATCCCCCTCCCTCGTGAATGTCTATTCTTATCATGGGTAAATTGTTCCCTTAAATAAAACGAGAGATAAATATTGTGTACGATAAGTTCACTGCACCGTTGATCGAGCAATTATAATGCATGTTACACGTATATTAAAACAAATGCTAAATAACAACATCACTAGCTAATTAATTATATACTGATATGTATACGGTAATTATTGTTTTGTGAAAGTGTTGTTCTATATTTGTGTCGCCTTCATATCGTAATCTAGTTGAGAATTCAAATTCGTTAAGTGGGTGTTGAAAGGCTCAGATGCAGATGGCACCTGTCTGTGCGCGAGCGTTCGATAACGCGTTAAATACGCTTTCAAAATGACAACACCGATGAATCACTTGCATTATTTCTCCAATAATAAGGCTGTTGCAAAGTGGCTATTATGCAAATTGATGTTTTGCTCTAGGCCGGCTGGAGGCGCTGCTTCTCGCAGACTCGCTAATAGGATGATTGATCAAGCAAAGAATACTCGACACGTTCTCCTTGAGACCAAACGTTGCTAATGTTGTAATTGTTTCTGCATGAATTGAAAGCGATACACAGAATCCTGATCATTATTTAATGCACTCAAGTCTGTGCGAGTTGTCAAGATATTTGAGAATTGTGTTTGTGGTAAAGTGGTAACTTTATATAAGGAATTACCATTAAGGAGGTTGCATTACGCAATCAGACACATTTATGCGACATAATAATATCTTTTGGGATTATACATGACTCACAAAACATAAAATGAAAACAGGTTTGGGATTTAAATGCCACCAGCCAATATTATCTAAAATATTCTGTGTACCTGTATTTCTAAAACAGCAGGTTCCTGTGTAGTAGGCGTGGGTCATGTTTTGTCTAAGCAGTTAGCTGCGAAGCCCAACGTGTTGACCCACATAGCCGATTATAGCATGATTGAATACCCGGACATTAACGTTGCTTCTTTCACGATTCCGTCATCTATTTTTAAAATAATCTAATAAGGTCAAAGAGTTTAAAATAGCCGAAACAAAATGCAAACTGCATTTTCGTAATAATTTTCACGAGTAGCTCTTTGGTTATCTCATTCTTTAGACGAAGAGGGAAATAAGCTGATTTAAATATATATTAAAGCCTGAGATATTGGAAAATGGAGCATACTTTAGGTGCAGTAACCGACACTTTGCTTTGAGCGGTCATCGGCCGGGAAATTGGCCGGCTATGGATTAACGTCTATGCGGAGCAAGCAACTGCAACACCTCGATAGGGATTCTAAAGCCTGACAAAATATTGGACGACTAAGCAGAGAATTAAATTACACGGCGGTGAGGCAGAATACAGGACGACATCGATTGTAAATAGATTTACCGATTATCAGTAAACTCGAGTGAAGTGACTGCTGAGATCTTGGTTCAAATTAACACAGGAATGTTGTATTTTCTGGTGTAGATCTGGCATAAATATGAAATAATGACCTGCTATGCCGATTGACAGTTTATGGTACCATTGCATTGCACAAAATCTCTCGAACAGTATTATGTTACTTCAATAAAAAGCGATGGATTCCCGAATAGACAGTTGTAAAATCGATATAAGTTGCAATTATTTAGATATGCAAAATGACTGATCGTAGGCCAATATTGACAAACAATACAAAATCTTAAAAGAATTGGTTACAAATATTAGTTTTCCATCAAAACGTTTGGAAGCACGTCCGCCGATTGCCACAGTAAACACTCCTGAGCTCCATAACTTGCTTCAGCGGGTGTGCGGCAGCGCCAAAAATAGGTTTATTGATCATAACAAAGCTTTGTCTCTCAACGGCGCAATCCCAGGGATTTTTAATTTTTTTTTGTAGTCCTACAACATGTCGGTCTTAGCAGACATTCGATCAAGACATCTCAGATGAAACGCAGTTTCGGCAAATATTTCAAATAAATTCAAAGTAGCTTTTCACGAGCAACGGTGGCTGTAATTTCTCCATAAGTTAACCATCCTAAAAATATTTCGAAATAAAATCACGACGATTGTGCATATGATAAGGTATTAAAAAAATGTTAATATTCATTATTCTCGTATAGAAGTTAATTTTTACTCAATGACTTTATTGAATAGGTAAGACATTAAAAAAAATCTTATACCTACTAAATATTAGAAATCCGTTTATCTATGAAATTCGTCATTAATGTCATGCATGTTCGTCCATTTCGCTTCATTATCATGAAATGCATTACTTGTAATATAATCAATTTTTTTGTCTACTCAGCGTATTGTTTTTATTAGATATTATTATTTAATATAAACAAGGTTGCTGATGTATTTAGTTCTCACTTTTACAAATAATTTCAGCATGTTGTTGTTAAATAATCCTTAAATAACTACATTTCTGTTTTTCTCAATATTAGACCCAGTAAACTCCTGACATAAATATAATCCCAGCAAGATTTGCATAAAATAAAGAGTGGATATTTTCATTTCATAAAATCGTATGAAGTTGAAATCAATGGTTTAAATAAAAAGTAACAGCGAACGCCCGTATTTTAATAACCTGCACTGAAGCAAAGCCGCATAAAGGCAATTTTATTTCTGTTAGTTTTCACCAGAAATAACCACACAAAATTTGTTCCGGATTTTCGCTTTACAATGTTAAATTTATTTCATGTGGTGTGTGAATGGTAATACTTGACTAATCCTTTTTGGCCTGTTTTTGGTACTTTCATCAAATCTTTATGCGGTTTATACCATGGTACCTTCCAATAAAGCAAATTTTAGAAAACAAGCTACCAATCTCTTTCAAGTGTCGATCTTGAGTGCAGTCTGTTAATTGGTACTGGCGTTAGATAATGAACAATTTTAATGAATTATCCAACTATCTGTTCTTTTTCAGATTTGATCAAACATCCTTTTAGGATTTTTACTTGCTGTCAGTCATTAAAGAAAGTATTTTGAATTCTATGAGCAAAATAAATATTCAACGAACCCAATATCCCATTAATTAATTTGAAAAGATATATCTAAATTACTAAAATCTAATAAATAATAAGATATTTGTGTCTTAATCTGAAAAAGAAAGAAGATAATCGGTATAAAATAAAACCCCTTACCTTCCTGGGTCGCTTTCATCTAGGCTCTATAATACAAGGTCCTTTGAGCCCGGTGCTTAGATGACAGCGTCGCAGGTACAGTGCAATCCAGTTATTGTGGTGATGCGTTACGATGAGGCCGGCTTGCAGCATGGCGCGAGCGTGAGGCACCAGTACCGCCACGGCGCCCAGCGCTCGCAGAGCCTCAACCGCGGGCACTCGCTCTCGCGCACCGATGGCACCTGGTGACATCACGGTACCGCGGGTAAATATCTGTACCACTATTTGTTTGCTATTTTTCTGTAGCTGATTGTACTTGGTCTTTGGTTACATCAGTCGTTGAGATTAATTAAATCAGCCCGAAGAAGGTCTATGGTTACGTTACTTTCATTAGATCAGTTACATGTCTTAATATTTGCGTATAATAATATAATGTAAAATGTTAGCTCAATCGGAAATCGGGTAGTAGGTCAAATCAACCCTATAAGATTTTGCCTTTACCCACACTAACAAACTATTTAATCAATCGGGTAAGTTAATAAATGTTTGTAAAAAGTGACTAATTAGAATGATTCTATCTCACCCGGGTACTTAAAATATCGTATCGTATTGATATCAACTTTACATTATACTTGCATAATTTTAGTGCGATCGGAAATCCTTAAAGAGTCAATTTAAAATTTTACTCATTCTAACATGGAAAAAATATTCTGATTTGAAATGACAGTATTCCTAAAAATTTGTCTGTAGGTACCATATTTTACCTTTATATCAATCAATTAGTTACTTCTAAAACAGTTTTAATTATGTCGACGTTTCGGCTGCGTTTCAGCGACCATGGTTTCGAGTAGACCATAACAACGTATCAGAATTATAACTGTATTAAAAAACTAAAAAATAAAAATAGCATGGTTTCGTCCCGCTACCTGATAAATCCGAATGAGAATAACGAAAAACGAACAACCTGTGTATGGTTAATAGTCCCTGGCATTTTACGTGGCGAAATTTTAAGTAGAGGGGGAAAATTCACGCATCGCTTTTTCTATGGAAAATTAATAACGGAACCTATCCTTTTTGCGGTTGGAACATTTACGCATACAACGCATAGACAACTCTTTTAATGCCGCTTTATGTTGGACTCACCCGCAGAGTAAACGACAAATGTCAAATAACCTTAGGTACTAACCTTGGACCAAGTAAATAAGGACTGATTACTTGTCACTAAAGCTGAAGCCAAGACCGAAAGATCAACCAGAGATGTAAAAGTCCCTTTCTAATTGGGTGACAATGAGATTTTTGCAATATGGGACATTCAATGTCGTAATCTGTAATCTTACATACATCACGCTTAAATTCCCAGATGGGTTGGTTAGAGTATTTTTATGCACATTTAAAAGTTAAATTTGATCATCAACAAGCGTATAAATCTTTGTAAAGAGGTATGGGCAAATATTCTGGCCACAGAATTTTTTATTTTATTTTAATATTCTTATTTTTTTCAATAACTGTAATAATAGTAAATAATGATGTTCTCGCAACAGAGTTAGGCATTTCGTAATCTATACAAATATTACAATTACTAGTAATTAGGAATCATTGTCAATTCCAAATTACTGGAATTGATAACCAGATTACTTATGAAAACAGAAAACCGTTCTTCAATATACGCAATTTATACCGTTTAAAGTATTTTACATAAAAAACAATTTTATTTCAGTGACGTTAACGAAATTGACACATTGAAAAGGTTTGGCATTTAATTGAAGTAGTCTAGTCTGTAGTAATTTTACTTAAGTATTTGATTACCCAAGATTTAAGATTACAGCAGCGGTTTATAATGCCGATTCCAAAGAAATGAATTACAAATGTAATCACAGGAGACTATTACAGTAATTTTGATGACCTAGGTAATGAATTACTGAAGAATCACAATTACTTGAATGTAACCGTGTAATTAATTCCAATAGTAATTGATTACGCCTAATACTGTCCCACAATGCAAAAAATCATGGTCAATGTAAGGATTATAGCGACTTAAGGGGTTACCACTACAAAAAAAGTAGACTTGATAGTGAATATGTTGTCTATTAAATTAAGTGTATATTAAAATCAAATAAATTAATGCGATTCTAATTCTTTGACACAAAATCGTTAAAATAAAATTATTTTATGAATTTTTCAGGTAAGTTTCTTGAGTGATGTTTTTTTTTGACGTAAAGATTTTTTTAGGCTGGCAAGATTGGCATGAGGAGTGAGCGAGACAAACTGCTCCCTTCTTGCTGGCTCACCTGTCCTCAACTTGCCTCTATGTAGTATTTCCCAAGTGCGCAATCATGTTAAGGGCCGATAGGACCTTCTTACATCAATGGTACTAACAAAAATTTCATTTTGGATACAAGCTTTTTCAGCCGACTGTACTTTTTGCCAACTGTAGATACTTCATTGTCATCCACCCTAGATTATGCGCACTAGATTTCAAGTCAATCCATACCAACCGTTGAAAAATTCCCTCCATCGGAGACAGTCCCGGCTGGGGCACTAGAAGTCCACTACCGGAATATTGTATTGTCATCCAAGTTACGTAGGTAGGTATACCAAGTTTCAGCACAATCGGTCTATTGGAAATGGTTCAAATCTTACTTGTAAGATCTGTTAACATACATACAAAAGTGAAGTTAAATAAAAGCATGTAAAAAAAACCTGGTGTTCCCTGGATTATTACATAGCCATTATTGTTTCTTCAATTCAATTTCAATGCAGAAATGCGAATAAAAAGAATCAATAATGGCATAAGTGTCGATAATCCTGTCCTCGGCTTAAACGTCTAGCGGGCGCCATGGGAACGCTTATAAAGCATACATTCTCGACGGCCGTTGGATGGAATGCACAGTCAACCAAGAAATTGGTCTACCTCCATAAGATCAGTCTCCGTTTGAACAACATGAAACAACAAGGTCGATTTCCTTTTGCCATAATTTTATGACAGTGACAACAGCTCCCTTATCATTATTGTATTTACGTCACATCATAAGTCATGACAGTTTTAGTGATAATTGGATCTCACAGAAACTTTTGTCAAAAGTGGTGGACCACTTTCTTGGCCATCCGTGCCCTAAGGGCCTAAGCAAGCTGACGCGTACGTCCGCTGCGCACCAGCAAGTCCGCAACGGGCGTACGCGACGGGCGCATGCTTGACGTTGGGCAACGAGCTATCCGCGTGCTCTTGCGCGCCCATCCTGCGCAAGACATACCGCTATAAAGACACCATAATAATATGACAGTGACAATAGTTCCCTCATCACTATTGTATTTACGTCACGTCATAATGTCATGTCACCCTTAGTGATAATTTGACCCCACAGAAACTTTCCTCAAAAGTGGTGGACCACTTTCTTGGCCCACCGTACCCTAAGACCATCGTTGACGTTCCAGGCAGCATAGTGCAGTGCGCCGAGTGCGGCACGCGCACGATGGGCAACAAGCTATCCGCGTGCTCTTGCGCGCCCATCCTGCGCAAGGCGTACCGCTATGAAGACAGCCCGTGGCAGAACTCGCGGCGCCGTGATGGACATCTATTGAGGTAACTGACTTTTAGATTACAGTCTGACCAAAAAGAGTAAAAACGACAGCGTCACTTTTTTGACATAGCTTCAGTGTGCCACATGTGTGACAGCAATTTTGTTTGTTTTTTGACCTCTTTTTACACTTTTTTGCCAGTCTTTACGTTATTGTAAGCTGAGTACACTCGAACCAAATGATTCCTCTCCCACTGTAGTGGTAATTCATCAACTTACGACCAATCATTTTTAACAAATTACTCAAATTTAACCTAAACGGTTGGTAAAGATAAAGTGGTCGACTAGTCGCACTAAATGTTAGACATTGGAGGCTGGAAAATATCCCAACTAGTACTTGGTAAGCCTAGTATCTATCTTGTAGAGTTTTGGAATTGCACTAGAATACGAAATTCTTGAAATCTCATTAGATACCTCATGTTTACTGCAACATTCTGCTCAAGGAAAGTTCAGTTCGGTTTTACTCCTACGTATTGACCGCAGTGCCGCAGTTGTGTCGAACTTTGACTTCAATTTCACACAGTGGCTTCATTTGCCGCCTATTTGTTCTGCAATTTCAACGAAATGGAATATGAATACTACGTTTGGCTTCGGATAACAGTACGTAATGTAATGATTAAAAAAAATGGGATGGTTAGAAATAAATTTTAACATCTAATTATATAGTTTTTCAACTGTCCTGATCAAGGCAGGAATCAAAATGTTGTTCCATCTGGAATCTATCATGTAACTTTCTGATCTAATTTTATAAACAACGTTCCTAAGTAAACCTCGTGAATGGCCAAGTCAGCGAAACTTTTAACGATGTTTTCGTATACATAGTGGTCGTATATTTGTATTGATGTAATCGTTGTTCCTTGGTTATGCGGCATATTCTTGTTGGGCTAAACAAATACATCTAAAGCTATAAAAACCATTTTCATAGACATTGATTGTATCACCAAAAAAAATAGTCTTTAGTAAAATTACAATGAACCACAGAAACGTAATTATGGCTTTAAATTTTCATAAAACTTTGACCGATTGTGTAAAAATAAATAAAATAGTGGAAAGATAGCCGCAATCTCCAAATTTCTGCACGCAATCACGTGACATGACAAATTTATTAACTGTAGCGGTTGTAAAATTTGCAATGCAAGTCCTGTGTAGTGATAAAAAATTAACAGGGTGGACTTAATTCGCTTCACAGGGGTGTCCACTGTCCGGTGGCAAAGGGTTGCCAACTTTTTTCTGTAAAAAGGATCAAACTCATTTTCACACAAAACAAACAGAAATCATAATATTATTAGTTATCCTAGTTAGAATTGAAACTGTACCTTTTAACTGATTTAACTTGATTTAAACTCAAATTTCTCAACCTCTTTTATTGAAAATTAGCGCCCCGCCCTGGCTACGTATGGATGTAGTGCTGATTTAAATATACTTCAAGCAAGAGAATCGCGACATCAAAATAGAAATCTCTAAAATGATAAGTGTATCTCTACTACATTATGCACTATCTATACATTTAAGGCATAGTGAAAAGTGAAAAGGCGAGGCATTGAAATGATGCAAAAAATACAGGACGTCCTGTGAAGTGCGGCACGGCTGGCAACACTAAGCGTGCACGCCCAACACGTTACGTCGTGAGAGCGGGCCAGCGTCATTTACGATTTATAATAGTCAAACACGAAAACACGTAGGTAATAGAATATATAGTGGCACGGAGTGACATTCGCGTGGACATACGTGATTACGGTTGACGTAACATGAAAAATTTAATGAAGCTCGGCTAGTGTTTTGTAGCTTAATGATAGTAGTACTGAAGCGCGATTTTTGGGAAAGTACATACTGTGACATTATTAAGACGTTTCGTTTCATGATTTATTAAGTTTTAGATTTCAATATCTTAAAAACGTGTGATCTGATTTGTTTTACACCTATCTAAGAAAGCTACGATTCCGAAAGCCACAGACACGCACACACACACACACACACACACAGAGAGAGAGAGAGAGAGAGAGAGAGAGAGAGAGAGAGAGAGAGAGAGAGGCGTATAGAGCGACATTGAAGCCAACCTGCTATTTACGTTGGGGGTTAAATGTTACACGTCTATTTTCCCAAAAGGGGTAGACGAAACGTGACATAGATGTCGAAGGCGGATTGTAAAATCCGCCGTTTTACATTACGCCTAGCCGTTTTGCAAAACAGCGCCGTTTTGTAATGCGGCGGCTCAACGTTTAGCCGGATTGAATGCGGCTGAATAAAAAACCGCCGGAATGAATTCGGCGCCAAACGTTATTCATTACGGCTAGGCAGAATGTAATACGGCGAGAGATTAGCCGTCACTTTGTCGTTTTTAGTTCAGATTTTTAACACTCGTGGCGCTGCCTAACATAAACAGTAGAGGATTTAGAGGTTTTAATAGGTTAGGTTAGGTTAGATTATAATAGATTAGGTTAGGTTAGGTTAGGTTAGTTTATTTTATTTATATTTATTTTATTTAGCATTCTGTATTTTCTTAAGTATTGTTACCCTACAATTTTAGTAGTAGTACAGTGCGGCTAAACGTGGGCCGCCTTATTGAAGAACGTATCACAATAACAATCCGGCTGAACGTTGAGTCGCCGCATTACAAAACGGCGCTGTTTTGCAAAACGCCTAGCCGTTATGTAAAACGGCGGTTTATACAATCCGCCTGCGACTTAGACATAATTATGTCTATTCTACGTTTCGCAGCAACTTCTAGCATAATCTTAGGTTTAAAAATAAATTAAAGATGTGTAATAGTGACAAGTTGCTAGCCTGTTGCCTAAAGCGTACCAAAACAATCCTTACTTTGCCTCTTACGACATTTACGACAGACATTGTGTTGTATGTTGTATACAACAGACAGGGTGTTGTTCTAACCCGACACCGACACTACAAGGATTAAAAATACGTTAGACTTATTTAGTTTACCTAGGTTTATCTAGGTAACATCTAACCGTTTCCCTGCTTACAGACTCTGGGCCGAAGTATTCCACGTGTCAGCCTCCGGGGCCGGCACCGTCAAATGGCAGCAAGTCTCCGAGGACCTGGTGCCGGTCAACATCACCTGCATCCAGGACTCGCCGGAGTGCGTGTTCCACATCACCGCCTACAACTCCCAGGTCGACAAGATACTGGACGTGCGGCTATTGCAACCTGGTACGTGGATAGTGGATACACTGAAACCCTACTTTTTTTGTACCACATGAGAGGCAAGGCAACTTTATAATCGTCTATAGATGTCCGCAATGCTAAATTAATTGCAGATGCTTTGTAAAAGAGATTTAAGGTGTCAACGTACGGCAGAATTAGCGGAAAAGATGTAGGGTGGACTTTAGATTTAAATGTTGGGTTCAATGGTGGACTTCCTGTTGCAACCTTTCAGTCTTCATCTCTTTTAAGATGTTTCTATCTAATTTATAATGTAGGTAAACATTATAATGCTACCACATGACATGATACAGGTTAACTAATGTAGGCCATTTGCTTATTGCGTCCAAAGTAATTTGAAGGTTTTCCAACACAATTTAAAATTAAATAGCTGCTTGTAATTGGCTAAATACATGGTTGTTTAAACAGGTAGCATAAACAGACAATTGCAAAAAATTGACTGTAAATTAGTGTATGAATATTTACTTTAAGAAAACGTAGATGTAGATCGCAACTAAAGTTCTTTGCCCTGGTTTCTATCGTAATATTTGTATACACACGAGTACAACAACAAGAGCAATAGGGAAGCTCCCGAGGCCGCTGTAACCCAGTTTTAAATTTACACTAGACGGTACACAAGCAATCGACTGAAAACCACTGAAGCAGTCGGTCCATAGATGCTGTAGAACTTATTGATTCGGAACGAAAATAGAAACAATTAACTAATTCACTGTAGACTCATGCACAGAGGCATAAAATATGGGCCTCAGTTGTAAGAATAATAAGCAATTTTCTTACAGTGGTCAGAGTAATTTTTTTTTTGCTGTAGAATAGATACCTATAGTTAAGGATTTCGTCAATTTATGATAACTGTTAAATGAGATTTTTTGCTTGTAAATAAAATAAATAAGTCAATATCATGGGGCATCTTACACCAAGTTTCTTTGACGATGTCGCAATTAAACACAAGCGAATAGTACTTGAAAGTATATCAATTTCCATGGCAAGACCTAAATACATGTGGTATTGTCATTGGAATAAGAGGAAGAATACAGATAATTAATTATTTACCTTTAAAAAAAAGTGATCGAGCCTGTTCTATCTAGACAACGTATAAACGACTTACATATAAATAAATTCATACTAAAGTATATGCACATTAAGTAATAAGACTTGGGAACAAACATTCGTGTTCGTCACACAAATTCTGTCTCGACACGAGATCGAATCCAGGATGGTTGTCTAATTACTAGACTATTCAGCCATCTCACACCCACATCGCTTTAAAAATCTCACAACCTTTTCTGCTCTATGAAATGAGTTTGGCCAGAAATGGCAAGATCTGCTTCGCAAATAACTAATTGGGATTTTTTGTCAAGCGAAAGCAAGAGACACGTCGCATTTATATTGTTACTCGTTTTAAAGTCTCTTACGCGCTAACCCTGCCGCAGAGCACCAGTGCTACTACTGTCACATAAGGTCAAGGTTTGACAACGCTTCTCCGATCTGTTTGTATTACTCATCAGGTGATTCATTTGCTCGTGAGTTATCCTTTCATACATTCATAGACCACACGAAAATTTACATAGTCAAAACCGCCAACTAACTTTTAGCATAATTTTAGGTTAAAACGTTGATTAAAGAGGTATAATACTCGGCTGTTGCCCAAAACATACCTAATATATGTATATCACTGGACAATTCTTACATCAATCACCTAGTCCCAAAGTAGGCAATTTAATACCTGTGTTATGGGTACCTACTAGACAACGGATAAACTTACTTATATAATAGATAAGCATCCAAGACTCGCAAGCAAACATTCGTATTCATCATACAAACATCTACCCCGACCGGGGATCGAACCCGGGACCTTAAGCTTCACAGTCAGGTTCTCTAACCGCTGGGCTATCCGGCCGTCATACCTAAACTGATTTCCTTAGTTGCCTCTTACGAAACCGTGGAAAAACAGGAGAGGTGTTATTCTAAACTCGACACGACATGGTGCGCCTTTCTTATGGTAAAAATAAGAAAAATACTTTCTATAAGTACACGTTTAATGTCATTAGGTACTTTTAATGTCTCCGATTAAGTCAAGTGAATATGCAATAATTAATCCGTAGGCAAACAATTAAAAAGTTACTGACGCTATTTCCAGGTGCATAGGTATTCATTTAGGGTTAGCGTTTGCCCTAAAAAATTACAATTACACCTGAACAGGCTGCAAACCAGTCTGTAACATTACAAATCTAAAAGTCTTAATTAAGCGCTCAATAAAGACCTATCATCAAGCGCACGAAGCAAATTTAAAAAAGTAAGACCGTTAGTTTATTCGGAAAACTGCACTGCAGTGCTTTATATAGTCAACATTGATCCCTGGAATCAGGGCACTAGTGTGCAAGTATTTTTGGTTGGGCGGCTGTCTGTTTCATTATTTAATGAGCGCAGTTTGCTCTAATGTCGGGACTGCTTTCGATTTAAAATTGCTGAGTTTTGCTAATTACTTCATGGTGATGGTTTTATTAGACTATTTTAAGACTAGATGCTCCGTTTTTTGATCTCAGATACTAAAATGTCATTACAGGTATTGAATTTTTTTCGTAAATCCAAAATGGTGCAGTGTCTCCACTACTGGAAGTAAACGATAAGTTTAATTCAGTATCGATTTTTGTAGGTAGGTCTGCTTGTATTCTGTGGAAATTAAGACTCTGTATTATGAGCTTTCTTATGAGTTGACCGCAGTTTATTGAGAGGTCAACTTAGGTAAATTGGAAATTTATTTTAAACCCGTGTGTTTTTAGTCTCATGTCTTTTTATATTCCGAGTAGCTCGAAATACTTAGGATCAATTAATGATCCAACATCGAAAGCGAAAAGAGCGGTGGCGCACAGTGTGTGTCTAACTGCTGCATTCTCAGTGATGGGTCATGATCACGAATTAGCTCGAGTCATGTGGAACTAATTTCAAAAGATCCAGTTTCAACTCGCTTTTTTTCCAGGCACTCGCATCGGGCAAGCTTCAGAATGCTTCGTGTACTGGAAGGACCCTATGACCAACGACACTTGGGGCTTGAATTTCACCTCGCCCATCGACGCCAAGCAATTCAAGGAATGCTGCGTAAGTTACTACAATAATTTATTCAGCACCGAAACATTTCGCTTAATATTTTAACTGAGTCATATTTTTGATGGTGGTGCTTCTTGTAATTCACCTTGAATAATCCTTCCCGTTGTTGACTTTAGCACATTGTAAAATAATAAAAAAACCAGCTAATTTTCCCTGTTGCTTGAATGAAACCAAATTTAAATACGATTCACCTAATATTGTACTTATCACTGTTTCTTGACCAACACGCAATTAACGGCTTTTCTACACAAACTTCCCCGTATTCTTTGTGCACTTCCTGCCTTTACCCTTCTCGCTGTGAGATTTTATAAAAAACAAAAGGGAAGTTAACTTTACGAATAATTGTTTGTTATTTTAGTCACCATCCTTTAAATTCTCGCGTAAGGCATCTTCAAGCTACAGCCTAAAGCTCGAACCGCCGGGCAGCAAGCAGAAGATGAAGGCCAAGAGGAAACCTCTCTCCACCCCGGCCAGCCCCAACCGTTCCAGGTAACTTTCTACTGAAAATTACAAATTTATTTCAAAGACCACGGGAGTCTTATAGTGGAAATGGCATACGATTTTTGACATACGCGGAAGCAGAAGCAGAAACCGATGTATATATTGCATGAATAAAACAGGATTTTGTAAAGTTCCGAACTTGTTGAAAAGCCGCATCCGCGTAAACTCCGCACTGATTTACTCAGAGTGAATGTGGACTTGGATAAAGGTGTTAAAATTAATGAAGAGGTCCACTTGCGGATGCGAATATCTGCAACACCCCTAATAAGAACGTCCCCTTTAGTAGATTTAAATGATTTTAAGTGATACTCGTAATAGGTCATCAGATGTGACCTAAGACAGTCAGGGCATTTACACTGAAGCCCTGTAGGCCTAGCACAGCAACACCTAAGAGTCGTAACTCACGCGGGATAGACTAACTGTCACTTTCTGACAGGTATAGTCTATCTCGCGTGCAACTCTACCCGCGTCTTGTCGTGCTAAACCAACTGGTCATCGTACCGCCAATCGTAGGATAGAACAAGAGAAAGAAAGTCGAGCAAAAAAGCGTCACGGCCGTACCATCCTTTTCTCGAATTCTCGAAGCAATTCAGACCATTTTCGACCCCCTGTAACTTCGTTGTGGATAAAATTAGAAGACTGAAATTTTCAGTAACCATGCAGGCATTGTAAAGACACGTATATTTTAAATTTCATTCAATTTGAACCAGTATTTTAAGAATTATAAGGTATATCTAATTTCTTAATTTTGTCACTCACTGACTCACCGATCATCAAAAGTATAAGGCACTTCTAGCAGACCTAGAAGCTTCAAATTTGGAATATAAGTAGTGTTTGGTGTACAAATCAAGGAAAAACTAAAAAAACCAGCTAAGTGCGAGCCGGACTCGCGCACGAAGGGTTCCGTACTAAAAAACTGCAAAAAAAAATCAAAAAATTTTATGGGAATAAAGTAGAAATGTCTGCAAAATACAAAAAGAAATGAGATCCCATCAAAACAATACTTGTCAAAAAAAACCAAGTCTCGCAACTCAGTTGTTCTGCGGTAAAAAGTTGTGAGATCCATGTAATACCAAGTCGGTATAACATGGTATAAATAAATATATCGAGACTTGGCCATCGCCTGAAAACACATGTAAATTCAATTATTTAGTTTGACAGTTTGACAAATATTGTTTTTGATGGGATCTATTTTACAGATAAAGTGTTGAAGATGGTCCTATACCTCAAGGGATTTTTTAACAGCGCTTGACGGATAGAGAGGAGACTAAATAAGAGACTTGACAATAAGAGAATAACGATATTCAATCTTAGGTGCCCCAACCATAGGTGACAGAGATAACAAAAATGAAAAGTTTAAGGACCTCTAAATGAAGGAGACACTTATTTACATTTGCTTTACAGTTTGACCTACGGACGGGAACCTCAGTGCACATGCATGTCGCAAGAGCAGTTTGCGAGGCTCCGGGCTCAAGATCCACGATACAGTGAGTAGACTTTCCATCATAATGACATGGTTCAATTTTATATGAACTACCTTGAACGCCATGAATGAATTGTTTTTCTCAAAGTTAGTTTTTAATAGTGATCTTGATAGCGGTTATATGTATAATCCCTACTAAGTGGATAATGTTTAATCGGATTATTTAAAATTTTTGATACTGTCTTTAGAAAGCCTTGCGTTACAAAGATCGCCTTCTTAAAAACTGTAATGCAAAAACTCCGAACTTCTAACCTAATACTCTGCCTGTAAAAAGTACCCTTTTTGCAATCATTTATTCCCAACCACGCCCGTCAAAACGCTACTCTAAAATAAACAAAACACAGCTGTTAAACAACTGCCCATCACCAGGGTCGTCGACACTGCCGCGGACGTCAGCTCGCGCTATGGAGGCAGAGGCGGGCGCAGCGGCCGCGCGCACCGACAAAGTCGCAGCTGCAACATCTTCTACATCTCTCTACGACAACGTCACCGGCACACAGCCAGCTCATCAGGCACCACCAAAACGTGAGTGTAAATCACGTAAGCCTTTTGATGGACGTTACTACGTGCTTTGGAATTAGGGGCCATATTCCTGTCACAACGTCGGTCATTTTTCTTTACGTAAGCGCAAACCGATTTGCAGGGCACACCAGGGACAGCCAAAACGTGATTTTATAACAAATATCTATTACACAGGATCGTCAAAATAAAAACGTGTTTAACGCGATAGACACAAAAGTCAACGCATTAATAAAATGTCTTAGCAATATTGAAACGAAAAAAAAAATTGTTTTAGTATCTGTAGCGTGTAAGTGATTTTATTAAGGTTTACTATCTCAAAGAGAACTTATTTTTAATTGCACCGTGAACCCAACGAGCCCTTAATGTTTAAGGTGCTGGTACACTTTAAGCATTCAATTATCATGAGCATTTTGGTAAAATTAATGTTACAAGTAGATCGCAAAATATGGAGGAGTCCTTAGTTCGACACCAAGAATTTTAAAAATGTAAATACAACTCTGTGAACAATCCAAATACAAATTTAATCTCAATTCAATTACAAGGTGAATGTTAAATACATCGGCTTCTTTATGTGAAGAGAGAAGCACATTATTGTTCTATTTAGATCAACAATCATTTTGTCTACATTTTTAAATTATGAAAAAGTAGCAACCTCTATGTCACATTTATTAGGTACTGGCCGGTTAGAACAACGCCGGCTATAACGCGGCTGAAAAGCAAAGCGTAACGACCGTCTTTTGTTTCTTCTTGCTGCGCGTACCGTGAGCAACGCGAGCGCTGTGTAGAATAAAATTTTATAATCACCTTTATAACTTATTTCACCTTATTTTTTTTTGATAGAGTGCAATACAGGACCCCAACTGATATTTTGATTCCAGCCGCAGCGCGGCAAAGCGACTCACAGCCACCGACCCGACCGCCTAAGTCGCAGGAGACCTCTACTATGACCACGAATACCTCAACAGCGCCCAAAACCGTCACAGCCTCGGTAGGCACTCATGCTGCAAATGTAAGTAATCTGCAATAATAATAATAGACAAGAATAGTCGAAATCAAGATGTATGGATGGATTGATCCATTTTCTTACGTTACTTTTGATCGTTAAGGTTTCTGCGCAATTATGCGCTAAAGAAGTATTGAAAAATTGGCATCTTATCTAAAATACGTTTGGATGAGTTTTGAAGACAATATTACCTAATTGAAAAGATCCAATTAAGACTACACATTTTAACTATTGTCTCGATTCGAAACAACAATTTTGATATGCAATTAAAACTAAAAGTACGTAGAATATCAAACAACAATTAAGAAACTTTCATAATCAATTATCAAATCGCCCACAGTTTTCAACATTGCCCTTTTGTAAAGAAAATAAAAATAACCACGTATTTTCCCATAAAAATCATTGTAACGATATGTTTGTTCAGTCATAGTTACAGTTGCTATATGGAAAAAATAAACGTGAACATTCACTGTCCAAACATTCTTCTACTAATTGAGACTGACATTTATTCATCAGAGCAAAACATCCTTTACCACCCACGGCTAGTAGTGAAACGCCCTCACGTGTAGGCCATTGAAAGGTTATTTCTATTGTCATTAAAAATATCAGTCCTAATATTTGCCCACGCGTTTGCGCCCTAGACGTGGAACGTGAAATATGGCCGTAATTATTAACAAAGCGTAGGCGAGCTCGTTATATCGATTCCCAAGTTGCAGATTTAAACGCCCGTCAACGGCTTGTGTACACGTGATTTAGTAACACCAAATAATGACTTCCATGCATGTAATATTAATTTAAAATAATAAAAATGGTAGAAATGGGGTACACCCACCTTAGCATTTGAGTTTTGGTTATAATTGAAACAGCCAGAAAAGTTCAGAGTTCAGTAAACAGATAAAGTTCGTTTGAGTTGACATTTGAGTCAAATATGTAACTCGTGTATTTTTTGATTTTGTAACTGCGTTACATTTAGGTTTGCAATAAAATGAGAAAAGGACTTGTTTTTTATTAAAATCTTATTGGCCGTTATTTTAAGAGGTAGAGATAAATTACGATATTTTTTCCATTTCCATTACTACAAATTGAATCTTAATCACAACAACAGAACGAACTCTTGATTTTATAATCTTAGCTTTACTTTATTTATTTAAAAATACCATGGAAACGGTTTCAGACTACATACCTTTTTGTCTCGAACATACTGTTATCTAAAAATATTTCAAACAAATTCGAACCGTAGCTATGTACTTAATGTTATTCGATAAAACAAAAAAAGGGTCTTAATTGCGTACAAAACTTACTTCTAGTTCGACGTTTATGATGTGTCCTAGAATCTATGGTCTTGAAAAGACCGAAATGGCGAAATGTTATAGAAAAATCATAAGCGTTTGATGACCCTTACACCTGCTAATAACCGGAATCCACGACGATGAAAGCCTAAAAAGGTCTCAATTATTGAAATTTTTGATGTCTGTTGGTTTCAATATCTTTATGATACATGAAAATGTACCATAGAAAGGATACTTTCGGTACAGTTCAATCCAGTGGTTTGATTCAGATTCCAATGTTCCGTTATTCTTATATTAATGCGACTTTGTCGTCCATCTAATTTAGACCAACGAAGAGTCTCAAGCAGCGGGTGGTGGCAACGCTCAGCTCGGCCAAGATTTGAAGTCTGAAGGGGTGCAGGCCGGTGGCACGTTAACCACTTCAAAGTCATCTGCCACTTCGACGCGGCCAGGCAAAGAACATCTGCAACACACCAAGAGCATCGACTATGGAGATGGCAATGAATCGGTGAGTTTAAAAAAAAAAATATACTAGAGAATGATCCTACCGACTGCGCCACTAAATATGACATGTATCCAATAAAGAATTACTAAGGTGCTAACGTCAATGAATTTTGGCGCTACAACTTGTTAATCTATGTGATAGTAAGTAGTAGTCGTAATTTTTATAAAAAAATTTGTGCAACATCGTATTAAATAAACAGGCCAAGTGCGAGTCGGACTCGTGCACGAAGGGTTCCGTACCAAAAACTGCAAAAAATCAGAATTTTTGTATGGGAGCCCCCCTTAAATACTAATTTTATTTTAATTTAATTATTTCTTTTTAAAGTAGATATTTAATTAAATATTCTGTGTGCATTTCAAGTATTTAGCTGTTACAGTTATTTAAATAGACACAAAACAGCAAAAACGAACACGTTTTTTCTATGGGAGCCCCCCTTAATTATTATTATTATTTTGATTTTAGTATTTATTTTTAAAGAAAATATTTAATTACATATTCTGTGAGCATTTCAAGTATTTAGCTGTCACAGTTATTTAAATAGACCCAAAATAGCAAAAAAAAAACACGTTTTTTTCTATGGGAGCCCCCCTTAATTATTATTATTATTTTAATTTTAGTATTTGTTGTTATAGCGGCAACAGAAATACATCATCTGTAAAAAATTCAAATCTCTAGCTGTTACGGTTCGTGAGATACAGCCTGGTGACAGACAGACAGACAGACAGCGAAGTCTCAGTATTAGGGTCCCGTTTTTACCCTTTGGGTACGGAACCCTAATAAAACAATTGCTTCAAATATTTTCTTGGGAGATGCTTTTAGTAGCTATTCCAGCTAAAATGTAATATAGGTACAGATACTTTTATCGCAACCATGGTTTATCGAAATTGTTATTAAAATTAACGATCAATGATAGGTATAATTAATTATTGAAAGTCAGAAAAATCTAATTTAAGTAGAAATCGTGTCACTAATAAAATGAAAATTTAGATACTAAAAAAAACAATGTCCGTAAATTTATATTCAATTTAGCATAATTCGTGTTTCAGTCTCGTGAATCGGATCGCCACTCGATGCATCATCACAACGTGATCAACAACAATACTTCAGGGTCTCGTCGCACAAAGTCTAAGAGCACAGAAGACATGAATATGGGTAAGAGAATATAATAACCAGATACTTAAAACAGCTAAAAGTTTATTAGTCATATACTTAATAATTAATAATATTTAAAAATTTGGGATTCTCGACTTCTGTCACACATTTTGCTAGGTGTTTTTTGACAGATTAGTTCAGACAGAATAGTACAGGAAATTATGCTCAGTTACCTAGTCCTTTACATTTGTGGAATGTTGTTAATTAATTTTACCACTTTTAAGCATACGGGTAAAAACTGAATTATTTTCACTCTATAATATACTAGCTTTCCGCCCGCGGCTTCGCCCGCGTGGAACTCGGTTATATTGCGGTATAAAGCACAACTATAAGAAAACTTCTCGTTTCAAACGACACACAGCGCCATCGATCTATCATCTATCGATCGGTCATCGATTGATATCGACTTATCATCGATCGATATCGATCTATCAAGCAAACTATATTTTTGTTTTCCCTCGGGAACATCGATTTTTTCCGGGATAAAAAGTAGCCTATGTCACTCTCCATGCCCTAAACTATCTCTACCTAAAAATCACGTCAATCCATCGCTCCGTTTAGCCGTGAAAGACGGACAAACAAACAAACAAACAAACACACTTTTATATTATAAATACACATTTATATATTGGTACGGATGTATTTCCGTATGGTATCGGGCTTAGAATAACACCTCAGCATTTATTTCGTGGATATAGTAAGAGGCAAAATCTCGCGAGGATATAAATTAAGGTATATTTTAGCTGACAGGAAGCAATCTAGTAGTAGGTACCTTTGAATTTTAAACCTAAAAAATATACTAGAAGTTGCTCACGAAATGTGAAATAGTCATGGATTTGTCTGTCTAGCGGTTCGTGTGCTCTGCCTACACTATCTGGAAAAACAGATCTGATGTACCATCGTGAACAGGGATTGTTGAGCCACTTACTTATGTTTGAAACTTGGTGGTGTAATACTAATCCAATAGATAACATCTGTCCGTCACATCGGCCATTTATTACACGTCTAAATTGCGAATAGTGGCAAGTGGCTCAACAATCCCTGTTCGTGACTGTACGTGTACATACGTATGAAATATTTGTCTCAGAAGATCAGAACCAAGAAGAACCTAGTGAAATTTCTTGATCATGAAATATGATTTTTTATTTCTGCAAGCGATATGCGTCGTATCCTACGAAAAGGGGCGTAACTACAAAAAGTTGATTTTACAGGAGACGCTTTAAACTGTTTAAAAAAATCAGCGTAAAACCTAGTAATCTAAAATTAAAAAGTAAGAATACTTGAGACCCTACAATTTTTATGGTTAAATATATTTTTTATTTTTTATGTAATTTATGTAAAATATGTCAGTTAATTCTTTTTACCACGATAGTTCAAAAAAAACTTAATTTTTTCACGAGGAAAAAAGGCGTAATGTAGTTAATGCCATAAAAAATGGTGTCGTAAACACGTTATCTCCATGGAAAAGGGGCGTAAAGGTTATAACGACACCGTCCTAGGCCAGTACATGCGCAAACGCTCCGCGTGTAAAAGGGCGTAATGGCGAACGCGGCCGACGGTTTCCCCTCCCGCAGATTCCCCGCGCTTCACTTCTCCGCGAAAACAGCTTCTTACGGCTATAGTGGCGTTATTCGACGGAAGAAATAGAGCTATTGCAATTGTGGCTCATCTGAAAAACTTGAATAACTTTTCGAAATGAAATGAGTTTGTTATATTTTTAAGACTAGTAGATGTAGAAAAAAATACAGAATTCGATTATCAAAGAAGAGGAAAAAGGCTACGACGATAGAGGCACCACTCACTATAAATGAAAAAAACATGCATAATAGACATGTGAACTGAGTTAAAAATTTATACTTCTAATTAGTCCGTTAATTACGTAGATTGTGGAAAAACGTGAGGAAACTCGTGTTTTTTTGTTTATCAAATTATTGAACATTGAAAAACAATTGTACCACGTAGTAACGTCACTCGAAACTTCAGAGCATAGTATCCTCGTCGTTTCTTGTTTGTCGAATAAAAGAATAAATACGTGTACCTACAATATTTTTTAGTAATCTATACATAGGTACATGCGTACAATCCCACCTTGTTCCCAAATGGGGTAGGCAGTGCTGACAATAAGCGACACAGACAATGCCATGACCATTACACGCTTCGCAGCCACTTCTAGCATAATTTTAGGCTTGAAACAGATGGAAAAAGTATAATACTTACGGGTTACTAGCCGGTCGCCTAAGGCATACCGAATTCTATTTCCTTAGTTGCTTCTTAGACATCCATCGAAGAAACGGAGAGGTGTTATTCTACAATAGCCGACGCCAGACAGGGAAAGGACTCATAAGGCCGACTGTTTCCTTACTTGCCTTACGACACCCACATTTGACGGATTAAACAGTTTTTTTAGTCAACCACCCAATTCCAGACTCGAGCACGTTGAAACGCATGCTCAAGCCGATGCCGTCAACCGAGAGCCCGGTGACGTCGCCGGAGATGGGCCGAAGGCGGTACGGCGGCGCCGCGCCCTGCCCGCCGGCGTGCGGCGCGCACGGCCACCGCCCGCACACGCACCACCCGGCGCACCATGCGCACGCCGTCAACAACAACAGCCGGCAAAGCTCGCAGCGGTACTCTTCTGACAGGTACGACCTGCTTCATAAAAACGCATGCTCAAGCCGATGTTCTCAACCACAGACTTATATCGAAATAGATGACTTAAGTGTATGTACTTCGCATGCCAAAAAGGAGAGCAATGTTCTTCCTTTGACGCGCTTTAATTTAGTTTTGTACCACTGAGATTAGGTTTTACTGCCTAGAGACAGGTCAACTTGAAGAAGGTGGCGTCACCTTTGAATCGGTATCACTCGCGGACTGTCGATTCCCATCACTAAAGCGCTCATGTGACGTTACAGTAAGTAGAGAAAAAGTGGTATGCTTGGTTTTAATACAAATGCAGGAACTCGCGGTATCTATTTCGATATAAGTCTGTGCCGGCAACCGTGCGGCGCGCCAGGCCACCGCCTGCACACGCACCACCCGGCGCACCATGCGCACGCCGTCAACAACAACAGTCGACAAAGTTCGCAGCGGTACTTTGCTGATAGGTAGGAACTGCCTAGCAAACATAAGTCATAAATATAAATATTTGTTTGCAACAGAAGTATTTTAAGGCGAATTCCATTGCGCTTACTCTGGAAGAAAACAAATAAACGTTAGTAGTAAAACGTTAGTAATAAAAAAAATAGTAGTAAATATTGTTATGACTTTTGAAATTTATCTTTACTGTTTACGCATCTCACGTGGACCGCACGTAGCTCATTAGGTTCTCACTCCGCCAATCGCATCGGATTGGAGCAACTAGCTCTCCGATAATCGCGGCGGATAATCAACGCTCGCCGACGCAGCTCGAGCAGACGCAACTGGCCCTAGCAAGAACATGAAACACAGACTTGCACTGCGATTACGCACTGACCTCCGGTCTAAAAAAAGGGGGCTGGTGTAGGGACACTTAGAGTCTGGCTAACCAAAGCGTGACCTGAGATTTTTCTAAAAAGTTTTATATGGGAACATTATTAATCTGACAAAGATATGCACCCCATTCACGATAGCTCCGGGATGTGGTCGGATCCTTTAACCTGGTCCAATTTGATCGTCAATGGCGAATCGTCGCTCCAGAGTTTGAACCCACGTTCGCGCGCGATATTTTCGGCGCGTCGCACCAAACTCACCGTGAATGCCGGATCCCACGTCCAAGCCGTCAGTTCGTTCGTCAGTGTTGCCAATTTAGCAAGTTACGCTAAATTTGGCATATTTATTTGTTGTTTTGCATCTAGCATACTTTTTGGCATAAAATCATTAGGTAAATATTTAACCATGAACTTACTTTAAATGACGTTTAATTAGAAACGTCAATAAAAACAGAGTTTACCATAGACACGTTTTGTCATTTTCATGTTTCCCTTTTTATTAGGCACTCTTTTTCTTGCCTTTGTTTAACTTTATATTTTATTTCATATCTAGTCGTAAAAAAATAATGTTTGCATTGTTGTATAAGTAAGTCAAAAAATGCCCTCGGTGCCTTCCTACGCCAATCGCATTCTTTGGCTCCTCTTATAAATTTATTGCATTAAGTATTATAAAATTAAATGACGTTCTATTTAATTTGACATTTAATTTCTTTTTGCATATTTTCTAGCATTATTTTACGACAGTTAACATATTTTAGGCATAATTTTAGCATTGCGTTGGCAATACTGTTGAGAACTGAAGAGCCGGAGCGACGCCAGTCAATGGGCAAATCCAGTACTACCGGCGTCGCTCCATTTGGATGTGGGTCCAGCCCACATCCCGGAGCTATCATGAATGGGGCGCCATACGTCAAACGTTGTGTCAGTGTTGTGCTACTATAGTTAGTAATACCATATAAATATTTTTTAAATGCCGCGTTTTCTCAGGTCACGCTTTGGTTAGCCAGACTCTAGCGCCATCTATCATCGAGGAGTAGAATTTCTACTGTCAAGAAAAAAGGAAGTCTACATCCCGCTATCGAAGTTTCGACGATCAATTGCATAAATACCATTTCCAACTTCCTCTCTGTGGACTTCGGTCCCCAGGCATATCATCTGTCTGGAGAGAGATCTCTCTATTGGAGTCTCAAGCAGTATCGTAAATTCAAATCCACATTCGCATTTTCATTTATATTTACCAAGTGAGATTCGGTGAAGCAATTCAACGTTGTGCGTGAATTTCCCAGGTCGCATCAAGCCTGCATGGGTCTATGCTATAGTTTGCGCCTATCTCACATTGAGAGGAGGCCTATGTGTGTTCCTCGGGGGCAAAATATTATACGTTGTGTGAAAACGCAGTTTAAAAGATGTTTTTGACGGACAAAGCATTTTCATAACTTTTTTTTCACAGTCGCGGCGTTGGCGTTGGTGCCGCACCCAGCGGGTACCCTGGTCGCGGGTTGTACCTAGAACTGGGAGGCGGAGGCGAGCGAGACATGTCGCCGCCGTCCGACAACGTGATGTTCGACAACCAATGCTATGCGACCACGCCGTCGTCTTCCAACGGGAACTCGGACCAGGAGCCCTGCCAGCGCCGGGACGGCAGGCCGCATCAGCATCCGGTCAGTGCCTCATTTTTTTTTTCTTTAGTTAAAAAAAAATATAGGGATGAGTGCTCATGACGTGGACACTCCGGATTTACTGTTCATCTGTAATTAGTTTTCTTTAATGAAATTCTTGCAAAAGCTAACTGCCAAGAAATATTATGTAGAAAATACCCATAGGTACAGCTACCATTTTTATTTGTAGACAGCGGTGCCTTTCATTTAGAATAATTTTATTAATAATATTATAACTAATTATTAATTTACCTCAAAATATACACCAGTTTGATTTTCGACTCATGCCATATGCTGTAGATGCTAGTTTTTCTTGTAAAATTAAAGAAAAACGATATAACGATTAATTGAAAGCCCAAATGCAAAAGTTTATCTTGAATACCAACATTAGGTTTATAAAGCATAAAGCCATAGCAGTTAGTGTGTAAAGTATCAAACCATAGTCACCCAAGAGTTTTTTCAACAGCAAAAGCCATGCCTGTCCCGCCAAGCGTCCCAGTCCAGCGCGACGCCTGCTCCTGGTTCACCAACCTCCCGTCTTCTGCTGGAATATGAGATGCACCTTCGCAACACGCTGGCCAAAGGAATGGATGCTGAGAGCTACAGCCTTCACACCTTCGAGGCACTCTTGAGCCAGAGCATGGAGGATCTAGGTGAGTGTTTTCATGGTAAGTGACCTTTTTTTCAATTAGAAAACAAAAGTATGATGATAATGTTATTGTTAACGTAACTGACAAAATGCATATTATAGAATTGATAATAATGAATGATTGAATTGAATTGACCTCAATGTGGATCAACTGTTTTTAAATTCTTATCAATTTTCCGTAGAATACAACGACAATATGCCGCCTTCGAATCCGCGTAGTCCTTACCCGCCGCGACGTCGTAAGTATTTTCTTTATTCGCCGTTTGGAATACCAGAATTCAAAGTTTTTCATTTATCCGAAATTATTTCCTTTGGCATACCAATAGATAATTAAAGTACTTGTGTTAATTTTTCAAAGTTTGTTAGAAACTTTCAACACTGGCCTTTCCACACACGAACAGAGCATCAGACCGAAATATAAACATTGAATTTTTATTTTTTCTTGAGGACCGACCCAAGAATCCGTTCTACACTATTTGAGAAACCTCACGGAGGCGGCCATAAGGGCTAGAGGAGGTGAAATCATCACTTATTTATTACCTATGTATCATACTAGTTACACCCATAATGATATCGGATCTCAATGGTTTGCAGTAGCTTCCGTCCCCTCTTGCTATAGCGAACCGATCCATATTGTTGCAATACTGTATACATGATCTATCACTATCACATCCTAGAATAGGGATACGTCGTGTAGTTGCGACTCACTATTCTATAAATTGTGTTGTGCCTTCGTCACTATTTGAAAAATAAGGAATTGAATTCGGAATCTCCTCCTTTTTGACCAAACATGTCATGTGGCCATAATTATCCATTTGTGTTTGATAAATATCAATATAAAGTCAGCCTCTTAAAGTCATATGTTTGGAAATGTATTTTCAATAAAACACACAGATTTATTTAAGTTATTAAGTGTTTGTTTGTCATACTTTCCGTTGTTTTTTAATTAGTATTTTTTTTTGTACCTATCCTAGTGAAAAGGGAGGATTTTTCTTAATTTGGTTCGTCTATAGCAAAAGTAAGGATTGCAATCGCTTTATACAAGAAATTGTCGAACCTCCCCTGAGCAAATAATCGTAACAACTACCTTTTATTTATCTTATCCATGACAAGCTGGCAGCCCTCATAACAGTTGAAGTGATTTTATCTTAAATTGCCTTAAATGCTTAACGTTTCAACTTAATAAACCTCTATCTATGCAATTATTAGCTATAAAAACTACACGCATAAGAAATACGTGTTTTTACACTTTCGTGATTCTCTCATATTCATTGCAACGCGGGATTTGTACAAGTTCCGTGTAGCAATAAGTATGCATAAGAAATATATTAATGCTAATACAACGTAATAAAAAAAACGCTTTATCATTTGATTTACACCCACTATTTAAAACCTTGCCAAATTAGATGTCGGAGCCTGTATTAAGTACATTTACTATACAACAATAATTTCCAACGTTACCTGGGCTGCAGCTAATTATACTTACCTATGACAAATACCAACAGAACCTATGTATTAATTCCGTCTACATTATTTACGAAGACTCCGTACCTTTTTTTTAAGTTTTGTCTTAAGTTACTTTAATTTTATTACTTTAAAACTCGTATTCCGTATTCCATTTTCGTATAATAACTGACCGAACATGCCCTATTGATATATATTATCTTTACATGTATTTAAGTACAGCTTTTGTACGTATCAACGTAGGGAAACCCATGTCCCAATACTCTAGGTAGCTGTATCATTCTCATGAAACAAATAAACTGCATTGGATGTGGCTTGTCAAAATTTGCTTGATGTTTTGTAGTAAAGTTGAAAGTTGCTTCATAAGACAGTTAAACAATGTTCTCATCCTTCGATTTATTAACTGTGCTAATGAAATAGCCTGTACTATCTGAAGTCAAAATTTGCACGAACTGGCTGTGAGACGAGAGAGATTTGTAGGTCTTTTCTGAATCCTTACTTGCCTGTGCATACGTTGACGACTGTTTTATTTGTTCTGTTGTTTATGGGCATGTTTATTTTGTTTTTATGCTGGCCAGTGGATGAAATAGTTGTGTGTGCAGGGCCAGCGACCCAGTGTTCCGGAGGAGGGAGTCGGTCTTCCACATTACCGTTACCGCACCGCTTGGGGGTCGAACGGCAGCAAAGTGCGCGGTCTGATCGTGAAGGATATTACAGGTAAGGAAAGCAGTACAGGTCTAGCAAAGGAATATAAAGTATTTAGACTAATGACAATAGTACTGTTTGAGTTTGTAAGGAAAACCCAGAGTAAGACCTAAAAATAACACTCATACTTGTATCCATTTCATGTATTTATGAACCTGAAATTGTGCTAAAACGTTCCGTAAAATGTTCTTGGTTTTATTTGTCAATTTGGAAATACGGACGTGATGTTCATGTAGGTATTGCAAACAAAAACACTCCATTACTACGGTTAGGACACACAATTCATTCAATTTTCTTAAAATGTGATCCAGTATCGTTAACTAACTTGTTTTCGTTTTTTTTTAACTTTAATTTTTGTGATTCGAAAAGACATTTGAATACTCAATGGACCACGTTTAAAATTCAGCCCGTAGATTATCACGATGGTGTTAACGTGTTAACGCATAAAGCTGCGTTTTCAGCTTCTAAAATGAGTGATCTAACTTCTAAATATAATGTATATTCATGGCATTGCGGGTTTCATTGGAGTTGGTGATACCTAACCATCAAATGGCCCGGTTGCTAAAAGAGGCCTTGAAATGTAGATATCGACATTGATTTGTTTTTGGAGCTTAGTTTAGTGGCGTGAAAACATATTCCGTAAAAAAAAAGTCTGTGAGCAATATAGTAAACAATAATCGGTTGTATTGTTTTAGCGATCGCAACGAGCTGATGCGGGAGCGAGAGCGGGAGCGGGAGCGCGGCTACTTGAGCGATCACAATTCAAGGTTTGTTACCTTTAGTCCTGTAATTTTTACTTACAGTGGAACGTCGATTATCCGAACTAATTGGGGGACATGGGTGTTCGGAAAACCGGTTTATTCGGATAATCGAACTGTATACGTTTATATACCAATAAAAACATATTTAATATAAATTTCGTTTATAAGTAAGTAAAGTAGGAATAATTATATGTGGACGTTATAAGTGAACGCGGGTGGTAGCGGGGGAGACGGTTGCGTGCGAGCGAGTGAGAGAGCCGCGTCTGAGCGGGCGAGAACTAGCAGTTCGGTTAAGCGGTCGTTCGGATGATCGACGTTCGGATAATCGACGTTCCACTGTATGTACGTAAAACGAACCGCAGCTATACAGTATCTACTCGGCCACAAATACACCTCGGCCTTCTCGCCAAATGTAGTTGCTGTAGAGCGCTGTCTCGCTCTAACTTATGATACGCCAATCGTCTCTTTTCAAAGACTGATGTACACACTTTGTGGCCGCACAGTAAGTTTAAACGAGATAGCAACATTCATGTATCTTTTTAGCAGATAGCTGCGTCCCTAATTAAATGACATATGCAAAACTTACAGATGTAAGGCTCGCCTTAAATTTGAGCCACTACTGCAGGGTTTTCAACCTTTTTTTCACACACATACATACATACATACATACATCGTCGTATCCTACGAAAAGGGGCGTAACTACAAAAAGTTGATTTTACAGGAGACGCTATAAACTGTTTAAAAAAATCAGCGTAAAACCTAGTAACCTAAAATTAAAAAGTAAGAATACTTGACACCCTAAAATTTTTATGGTTAAATATTTTTTATATTAGAGGGTTAGAATAGTACCTCCCCCTTTCTTCCCGTGGGTGTCGTAAGAGTCGACTCTGGGAAAGGGTTAGTGTATTGTGGGCGATGGGCTAGCAACCTGTCACTGCAATTATCACGTTTAACCATCTGGTTATCCCGAATTTGCTAAACGTGGCACTGGATTTTTGAATTCATGTGCTCTGCCTACCCCTCTTAAGAATACAGGCGTGAGAATATGTATGTATGTATGTATTTTTTTTCACGAGGAAAAAAGGGGTAAACTAGTTAATGCCTTAAAAAATGGTGTCGTAAACCCGTTATCTCCATGGAAAAGGGGCGTAAAGGTTATCACGACACCGTCCTAGGCCAGTACATGCGCAAACGCTTCGCGTGTAAAAGGGCGTAATGGCGAACGCGGCCGGCGATTTCCCCTCCCGCAGAGTCCCCGCGCTTCAATTCTCCGCAAAAACAGCTTCTTACGGCTATAGTGGCGTTATTCGACGGAAGAAATAGAGCTATTGAAATTGTGGCTGATTTGAAAAATAACTTTTCGCAATTAAATGACTTTGTTATATCGACACCTCCAACGCAAAAGGTCGTAACGCTAAATTTGTGATTTTTCAGGAGAGCGATTATAAAACTCTTTTGTGTATTCTGCAAGTTATATGACACTTATTGATTAAATTTTTGGTTCAACCTAGGTGCAGTGGTTTACGTAACAGGAAATATATATATTTATTGCAATATAAATTATTATTTCGTTAAAATTTCGCAAAATCTGAAGTTACGACTTTATACTTTTTGTCTAAAGGTCGTATCATTATGTTACGACTTTTTACGTTAGAATAGGCTCAAATAAACAGGTTGTATATGGTCGTATGTCTGCTATACGACTATATACTACAGACATGTTACCAAAAAGGTTCACTTCAAACGTCGTAACAAAGATAATTTTGTAAGTGAAACGTAAATTTGTCGATAGTAAATTAATACTTTACAGTCATTTAAAAATCTAAATTCTTTGGCTCTGTATTTTACTTTGTATTCGATAAATTTTGCTCAAAAAACTAGCTATTTTACGTGTTTTTGCTTACTGTTAGTTACAGGCCACATATAACAAAATGCATATTTACTAACTACATCAAGAACTGAAATTATGGATGGTAGTTTATTTGTATAAAAGAGGTTAACATTAAAATGTAGACAATTTGAAATCATTTTAAAATAAAACAGGCTGTTACTATTTTACTTTAACTTTTTGTGGAATCTTGCTTATTTTTATTCTTGTTTTTGTATAGTCTTCTTATCCTAATATTTATTTTTCTCTTCGATTATATTATTCTTAATTATATAGTACACATGACATTTGTTACAAATGTTGCTCACAGGCACATGAAATTAAAATTAAACATTTTTGTTTACATTGTCCCAATACTGCCACTATAAGTCGTTGCTCTTTTTGTTACATTTTCAGCTGTAAACCACTCACTATAGAACGAAATACGATTGTCATCTAAATAAAGAATAGGACAGTTTTTGTGACAAAGTGATATTCCACTTATTTAATGATATTCGCGTGCTTTATTGCTTGCGTTATTTCATCATCTTTAATATTGACTCTAACTCCTCCACATCAATCCGGAGAAATAATTTTGATAGTCAGTTTGGGCCATCCTTTCTCCTATCGAAAGGGTGTTTAAGTACATCGTTTTGCTTATTACTGTTTTATTGGATACATTTGAATCATCGGAAAGGGGAAAATTATATTTTATGATTTTTTTGCGTATTGAAACTTTTCCCGACGTACAAGGATACCTGTTGTATCTCAACCATTTAACTTTGGATTCGGCTAGTGGCTAAACAAGGTTTTACAATTTTTCTGGCTCTACTAACTCCATTTCAGTTTAATTATTTTATGCCAGTGCGTGTCTATCTACCTCCGTGGCAAGTAGCTCCAGATGTTGATAAGACCCATTTTACTTAACTATGAGTGAATCCCACGATAGTTTTATGCTTAAATGAGCTTACTTACTTAGGATTCTCAAACACTTCTCTGTTTTTGGCTGCTTCTGCTACCTAGCATGGAGTCAATTGATAGACAACTATCTGCTTAGCACAGCAAAGCGGGAGTAGAGATACTGCGAGATAGACTATATCTGTCACCGTGTAACTAGAGACGTCAGAAAAGTACAGGTAATTTAACATGCGCACGTGTAGTTTCGCTTTGTGTTGCGGTGCAAAGTCTACTGAACTAAAGTGGCGAACGAACTTGGCTATTGGTATAAGGTGAATAAGCACGAGGCTTAAACAACATTGAGTCAAACAAGTGATGATTTCAATTAAAAAAAAGTAATTGCACGGGGACAGAGTCGGTGTTACGCCGGAGTATTAACTAGTACTTGTTATAACTGTAATTTGCCTAAGCCCTTAACACCTAGTTTAGAATCTAAAGTTTCTTTCTGGTTTTTATTTTGCACTGGTGATGCAAAAAGAGTATACATGGTATAGGTAAATGCATTTATTTCAGTAGCAGTAATACTTCTCGGTCAATCGATTCTTCAAAATTTCTACGTTTAATGAGGTTTCCCTAAGCGTGGATTGAATTAGAACTGGGAATGATATCAGAATCTCTGGCATCTTTACTATCAGGACCATCTTGAAATATTTAGTTTTTACAATGTTCGGTATTAGGCCATTTATCCCGATAAAGGGAAAACTTTTGGTTGTTAACTATTATAATATTTTGGCCACAACTCTGTTTACTAAGAATTCACTTGTTGATTATTGCTACCTACACCAGATAAAATATATTGTATGGAAAATAAGTGACCAGTAATGTAACTTTTGTTTAATATGAGCGACCATACAACTCAAACTAAATTGGACATTTTCTTCCTACTCGTTTTTTTTTGGATAAAAAAGCCTATTCCCTGTCTCGAGACTCAAATTCTGTCTATAAAAAATCACGCTGAAATCAGTTCAGCTGATAAAGGGTGAAAAGGTGGTAGATACAGAAACATACAGACTTTCAGACTGACTAGAAAAACGGCTTTCACGTTCATGAAATACACCGGGATGTGTAGGTATTTTATAAGAGTACCACATTACTACTTTTAAATTAAAATATTTGTTATATTTATCAAGTTAAGAAAAAACATAAGGTCGTATTTTAAATTTTAGATGTTGCATAAGGTTGTATCTCATAAATACGACTATTTGCATAAATGTTTACTCATGTCAAAGCGATGCATATAGTCGTAAGTATGAGTTACGACCCATAATTTAAAAAAATTAACGAAGTAAAAAGTCGTAACTACGTTTTTTACACATGCATAGAGTCGTAACTTCATAGTTACGACGATTTGCACGGGATACGATGAATTATCATCTTTGAACATTAAAACAAGCTTGAGAAGTTTTGATAAAGTTACACATTTATAAGTATAACAGAAATGCAAGAAGGAATCCATATCAGTAAATATTATTGTGATGAAACTTATATTTAAAAAAAAACTCCGACCGATTTTTTGTATCTCTCCGGTCTATGACACATTTAAAGCTAATTCCAACA
>BHDV01063477.1:55257-106917 GCA_005406045.1 Adoxophyes honmai
TTTACAGTAAGTATAGTATTTAGTAAGTAAATGATTTAATAATAAAATAAAATGGTTGGAACCAAACTATTTTTTTCCGTTTTTTTCGTACTCATAAAATATCTTGTCTAATTTGGCACATGTCTAGCAAACAGTAATCCTAATCAAAATGTATCTAAAGTATTCTCTTAGACGGCATAAAAATACATACTGTACATACTGATGTTACAAAGCATCTAGATCGCGGAAAGTCTCACCTTATTAATATCTACCTACCAACTGAACCAAATTTAATTTCAGTAACATACCTAATTACTCATTTGCATTAAATGCCTAAGATAAATTTTAACCTTGATAAAAATTATAAACAGCATTCGCAGACCCTTTTTAGAACTAATTGTGAACCTCTGATTCAGACTGTACTGGATAATGGAATTCACACATTACATTTAATTGCTTCACTGACATACAGTTAAACTTTTATCATTCCTGTTTCTACGTCGAGGATTAAAAAGTCTGGTAACACGTTACCTAAACCAATTTCACGTCATATCAGGTTCGTTTTACCGCAAGAATTCGCTTTGGAAAATCAGAAACGATCAGACATCCACAAATTGTACTTACCCGCTATGTAAGCGATATCTGAAATGAGAACACGTTAACACGGAACACGATTTGAGTAATATTACATACACGAAATTATCTCTGTTGGCTTTAGTCTCATAACCATAGTATGTAATGTATATATACCTACATAATCATTATCTAATCTAAATACGCTCCACTACTAGACACAGGCTCTCAGTATGGGGCACGCGGGTTTAGGGCGGATTGGGAACTTCACACTCAACATTGAATGTCTTCTTCCTTCTTTCGAAAATACGGTGGTGCCTGAGGAATAAACGTTTATCAATATATCATAACAAGAATAACATAACATTACGCTTGCGTTCCCAAATGGAATAGGTAGGGCTCACGAAACGGTACATAAAAAATGAGCACTCTCGTTTCGTTACCACTTTTAGTACAACTTTATGTTTTAAATTGATGAGACAGGTAGGTATAGTAGGTCAGCTATGACCGCTTGCTAGCTTGTCGCCTAAAACAAGCCTATGACATCCACGGAATAAATGGAGAGGCGTTATTCTAAACCCGGAAAATCAACAGGATTATGTTTACTTTAAACATAAAAGTACCATGGTACTTTCATGAGTGTGAGTCTCATGAGACTCACTCATAGTGAAATACAACGGATACACTGAGCCACAACGTAAGTAAGTAAACACTTTATTGTACAAAAGGAAAAAACACAAAATACAAAAAACTAAATTATATACAAATGAAATGGCGAAGTACAAAGGCGGACTTATCCCTTAAGGGATCTCTTACAGCCAACCTTACGTTTACGGATCAACGCATTACTCAAATCATTATGGTTAAATGATCTGCTTTTACTGCGTATTATATTTGAAAAAAGAACCACGATAATTTAACTTGCGCCAACAACGAAGCCCCTTACAACTAAGTTACTCGAACAAGCTGAATACGCAAAGTTCTGCAAACAGACAAGAATAATTTGAAGAGCAGCTGCACTTCCATTATGATTCGTTCAGTTTACCGTCCTGAAACTTCACAGGTTTCATAGATTTTTGTTGAGATAGAAGATAGACTATGTTTTATGCGCCCGTCTATTCCAAATATCCTCTTAACGCCTTTAAAGTATATTTTAGGCGGCAAACAAGCAATCTGTCACTATAGACGTAGGTAGGTACTTGTTAACATAAAACCCAAAAATATGCTAGAAGTTACTCTAAACATGAAATGAAATAGTCATAGTTTCGACTATGTCGCGTTCCGTATGCTCTAACAATCCCATTTAGGAATACAGGCGTGATGTACCTATGTACAAATTTAACCAAAATTATGGACACCGGTATGGGTTACCTTTTAAATTTATACTCAAGAAAATATTTAGGCATATCGCACTTATTATTTTCGTTTGTAGATAGATTTACTATCCTACGTTAGTACACAAATCGAGTAGACTTAATTTCAATTTCTAATTAACATTGACAAGTTATAAGTTATAAGCCATACCTATTTCATTGACTACGTTACAATGAAATTAATGTGTGTAAATCAACATACAATCACATTGCACAAAGATATTTATCATCCTACCTAACTAAACCAACCATCTCTAACTAAACCAATTACTTTACGCATTGTCATTAATCTTTATTCACTACCATAAGGTTATTACCGGATTAGATACTTAAATTTAAACAGGTTGTAACAAAAGCAATCTTTTGAATCAAAGTTTTCTACATAGGTACTTATTATGAAATGTTATGTAGTACCTAATAAGAAAAAGGAAAGGAATAAAAATGGTTGCTGCGACAGCATCTTTCTCAAAAACACGCCACATTACGCACCAACTAATGATCATGCGGGCTTACGAGTCTTAATAATCTTAACTAATTGTAACCCGTGTGGGCTCGGCTTAAGCTCGCATAATAACAATACTGACGACGCTCATTACTTTGATCATTATTAGGGATGCGGTTGTGACTAAACGGGTAGCTTACATATAATTGAATGTGTTTTTTAGGATTCCGTACCTCTTAGGGAAAAACGAAACCTTATGACATCACTTCGCTGCCCAATTATCTGTCAAGAACCTTTTTTCAGGAGTTTATTACGATATTTTTTTATACATTCATGCCGTCACGCCTCTTTCCCACAGGAGCTTGCTACGATCCTGACATACCTCTTTTGCTTCATCTTCATCCGTATTCATTAATCTCTTTCTACATGGTTTCGGGTACTCTTGACTTGACCTGTTACTAAAACGTCCCCGATTTGATCATGGAACGTCCGTCTAGAGGGTCTTTTCCTCCCAACACTCCCCACACTCCCTATATAAATTTGTTTAGTTAATCTTCTGTCATCCACACTTACCATACTTTTAAACGCTCGCATTTCTACTGCGTTTATTCTACTTTTATGTTTCATTTGCCATACTCAACTTTCGCTAAGGTACATTAGTATTGGAACGAGCACCCCTCTGTGGAAAGTCAGCCGCGCTTTTTTGACACCTATTAACTATTAGCTGCGAAATAATTAAACATCAACGTCTAGTCACTTCACGTATATACATACATGCAAAGGGACCCCAAAACCTATAAGTTACATAATATAAAAAAAAACCCTAGACGTATAAATTGCTATTCAGCCTTTAATTATCTTAACCCTGGTGTGGGTTTTTAATAAATATTCTATAGCTTTGCTTACTCAACAAAAAACCGGTAAACAAAATTTATATTAGGTTGGTACGTAGAACGAACTCCGACAGTATTCCGTAATTTGATAGAATTTCCCGAGTCGTATAAGATGCTAGCGTGTTCCGCACGGCTTGGCCGGCTCGGAACAATAGTTAATATGCATTTATATTACCTGCTTACTTGCTTTCAATCCCTAGCCTTTAGCACTAGCCTGTAAGATGAAGGCTGAGATGATTCCAATATATGGCATCTGAGGACTTTCTTAAGCACATATCGAAGAGCTTTTATCCTCAAAGCAGAAAAATATCACGAGTTGCGAGCAAGCGAATAACGTAACGGATAAATGATGACATTAAATATTATCTACTGAGTTATGAAAAATAAGTTGTGACAAATATTTTATTTCATTAGATCTCTCTACAAATTCAATATCAATTTTTTTTTTCGTAAACAGATCGTTAAGGGGTTCTTTAAGAAGTCATTTTTGAGTCTACCGGCTCTTGGAAAAGCTAATGATTCCTAACAAGAAAACGCCGCAAGAAATTTGGTAACAACATTTTAATTTCATGGTACATTTATTTTGGTGTCATCATCAAAACCGATCAACCGCCAAAAATAACCCACAGTTGTAGACTTTTTTTTAATTAATTGTCAAGAATAGTAATAATGTTTTTCTTGCAATTATTTTGATGTATTCATAATATTTAAATCAACATACAATGACAATACATAAAGAAATTGATTAAGAACTAGGATCTCTGTAAACCAATTTCTTCATTCAGTTGTCATTGTATGTTAACTTCTCGTTCAGGTTATCTAAATTTACACTTAAAGACTAACGAAATAAAAAAGATACTCAAAATACACGACTGTTTTAATATTCCACAAGCACATTTAGACTATCTAGCAAAAGAATATTACTTCTACGAAACAAGAATAAAAGAAAAGTCTCCTTAATCAAGTGCGATTACATTTAGGAAGTCCTACCTGAAAATGTAGCGTCCTGAAAGTAATAGGATGAAAACAAAAACGGCCACAATGTATTGAAGTATCCCATTATATGGAATGATTCCAAAAAGCAATTGAGTCAAATGGAATTACAAAGGACCCGTGAACAATCTCGGATTACTCTAGTGTAATATGATAACGAACTCCGCGATGTATTTCTGTTTATAACTTCCGTTTTTACATTTCGTTGTCGTCAGGATATTAGGATTTTGTTTTGCAACGTAATAGATATCACCGTATTGTGGGATGCGGATGAAAAGTAGTGCTGTTTCAGATACTTCCTGCAAAATTAAGTACATCAACGTTAACGTTCTAAATAAGTGTTTTTTTTTGTTTTTGATGTAAACCAAAATCATCATTATCCTGATTCTTGCAAGGCCGATCACATTTGCATATTCTGACAATTGGCTAGGTATATTGTACTGCTTTGACGCGATGTTTTCATAAGTTGTAATATATTTCGGAGTTTGAATTATTTAAAGCACTTTAGAAGCGCAGCCTCGAGAATTATACTAAGTGGTTTGCGGTTGACAAATTTAACAATTCATAAGTTTTCAGTGGATGCCTTAGATGAACCCTCTCTTAGACAAGATCTCATCTTATTGTCAGACACAAATAAATATCTTCTGATTAAAATAGAAATCAATACTGGTTTTGTGTAATACAAAAAAATTGATATCTATCACTCCAATATAGTCAACGATCTATGTTAACATATATATAAAAGCTAAAGTTAAATACGCCGTAACATTTAACGAAGATCGTAATTTTTTATTATGCACTTTACTGGTTATGTACTAAAAATGGCTTGAAATTTGGCATTCTTTGCAAAATCACATCAGATCATGCATGGCCTCATTTTCTCATGTTACACACGTTAGTAGGGGCAAGCTTGCTGAAGCATATTTTCACAAATTTCTTTAAATTCTTTCTATTAATGCTCAGTATAAGTATTACAAAAAAATCAGCACACACAAAAAAACACTATGTCAAAAGTTACTACTTCCCGTTATTTATTTTTGGTGTAAGACATTTCTTGTTCCAAAAATACCTCATTCCGTATATAGGTAGAGGTTCTGCAAATACGAGTGAGGTATCGATCGTCGTCTGGCAGGTCTGAATTATTTTCCTGACGTTTATTACGTACGGCTGGGGCGTCCTCCTGGGGCTCGGTGACCGATCGCGACGCAAGCAATTTTACAAAAAACATTGGACAAAAATCCAATATTATTTTATTATTACTTGTAATGCCTTGCCCAAAGGCACGTTTTATTAGTTTTCTTAGAAGCTGTAGACAAAAGACAAAGTATTTAGGTGGAAAAATATTTGCGCGCCGTGCACGCTTTACTAGCTTATTACGTTCCTAGTTATGGTGATTTTTAGTAACATCAAGATACCAGAGAGAGAAGGATTCTAATGAGGAACTAAGATTATGGTCAGTCAAGCATGACTGGTCATTATTTTCATTCTTAACTTTGATAAGTGATTAGTGCAAGATCGTACCTGTTCTACATGTGCATAATGATTTAATGATCATTCACCGTCGTTTGCTCTTTTATTGGTAATAAAACCCTACTCAAATAACAAAAATCAAGTAACGCATAGGTGAGGTCAATATGCCCTGACGTTATTTGCTCATCGTTCAAATTTCCTACTACTGCAGAGTAAGTAAATGTACATGCAAATATCGCAACAGGGCGGGAGCTAAAGCTGTTAGCTATTTAAAGCAAGCTAAGTTAATCTGACGCGCGACGGCCCATCCCATCGGGAGCCTGAACGTCCATTCCAAATTACTTGTCTTTATCAGTTGTTAAACTTTTCACATTAATTTTTGCCATATTTTGCATTTTGTTCCATCCCTTTATTTTGAAGCCCGAAGCAGATTTAATAAAGCCGGCGAATTTTAACAATTTTCAATCGCTATCTGTGCGTGTGAGTTTTTTTTACTCAGTACCAAATGTGCTATTTTTGTCTTACGTTTCATGTAGTTAGGTAGGAAACAAGGATAAAAATTTCAGAGCATTATATTGAAACTCGAAATCATTTTTTGAAAAAAAAAAACACGTTGACTTAACACCGAACAGTATGAGACTAGAACCAACAATTTTTCTCCACCATTTGGCTATATCAAATAGTTGTACCTGAAAAATACTTCGCATTGACAGAAACACAAATAATGCTTTTTATTAACATGAGGAGGAAGGTTAATCCCAAGAGGTGCCTTCTACAGAACGCTCGAACCAGACACTTCCACGAATGAGTACTCTTCGTAGAGTAGGTACCTAAATAACAGGACTTTACAATCCACGTAATTCTCTGAGCCACGTGTACATTTATTTTGCTAAAGTCGTGCTAAAGTGCCATATCCTGCATTGCTCGCTCGAATTATTTATGATGTTTTGAGTTTTCTACCACTCGTAGCAGTGGCTGCGCCGTAAAACTTGGGTAATTTCGCGATGGAGAACTTGATACGCAATGGATTTGGGGACTCGGCTCACTAATTGAGGTTCAAATGTCTTCCAACGCCTTATGATGCTATGAATATTGCGCTATTATTAAACAATAATTAATAATTACTGTCAAAAGCTGTACTTAGAACGCCTCATGGTTGGTTAGCTTAGCACAATCAGACAATGCGCAGATATTATCAAATTAACTATAGAGGCTTGTGGATAGTTTTCCAACTGATAAACGGATTTCATTTGAGAATATTCTCCCTAACGACTATGACACGCAATAAGTACGTTGCGTTACATGGGCGTAGCCAGGATTTAGTTTTCGGGGGGGTTGACGAAAAAAATCGGCCAAGTGCGAGTCGGACAATAAAAGAAAATCACGCTACGCCCATGTTGAGTTATAATGTAACTGTTTATTAATTCGTATTAAAATTGTGAAAATCTTTCCTGCCAGTAAATTAAAAAACAAGTTAATGAAATAAATTCGTCTTCATTTGTCAGGATTCCTGTTGACGATCAAGCCCAATAACGAAAAGCGAATCACATAATCAATACGTCTTTGCAGCGCATGTAGCGGTGGCTATATTTCTTCTTATACTTCTATATTATAGGGTCTGTCAATTAGAGCGGGTCGATGTTAACAATTTGTGGCGGCCATTTTGTTTTGGTGGCATTTGTTAAATCTGTTGTTTTTTATTCAGTCACTGATGCCAAATCACCATGGCAAGTTACTAAGTTCAATGAGTGTTCGTTAGTGCAAACGTGCATTGCGCCCATTTTACGGCAGACGCGGTGGCAGTCGCAGAGGTGACGTGAATTGGCCACCAAGATCATGTGATTAGACACAGCCAGACTTTTTTTGAGGGGTTTTCTAAAGTCGCAGGTCTATGCCAACAACCCAAAATCGACTGTTGCCCTGAAAGCCAACACAACGGAGGCCTTCGCCCAGATTCAGCCAGATCTTGCAGCAGGGGCATTGAAAGTTAGACGTTTCGGATTCGTGCCACCATTCGAAGACGCGGCGGATATTTGAACGATGTTATATTCGATTCAAAATGGCATAAATATAAATTGGCCTTTCAAATAAATAATAAAAATCGTTAATATCTCACACAAATCTTGTTTTATTAAATTTTAACATCGACCCGTCCTTGTTGAAAGACCCTATATAAAAGCGTGACATAACTCCACCTAGTTTAATTTGGGCTTGTTTGATTTGTCTTGACTTGACACGTTCTTCAATTAGATATTTATATGACAAAATTAAATAAGTAACTAAACACTCTTTATTACACAAAAAACACGAAATAAAAATAATACAAACAAGATGCCGAAGTACAAAGGCAGACTTATCCTATAAGTTGAATCCCCAATACTTAGGTCAAAAAAGTCAGCTAAAACACTAACAGTGAAGTAAAATGGATTAACTTAGATCTTTATATCGAGATTGGCATGACATATTTCGGGTCAATTCGTGACCTGTCATCGGGAGCAACGCGCCGCAGTGGTTGCGAGAACTCTTTCTTTTTTAGGTTTAAAATTTTTATAGTACCTAATTGAAAGTATAACAAAATATCATTAAACGTGTGGTGCCGGGTTAGAATAGCACTACTCCCTTTCTTCCCGTGGGTGTCGTAAGAGTCGACTCTGGGAAAGGGTTAGTGTATTGTGGGCGATGGGCTAGCAACCTGTCACTGCAATATCACGTTTGACAATCTGGTTACCCTGCTGAAATTGCTAAACGTGGCACTGGATTTTCGAATTCACGTGCTCTGCCTACCCCTCTTGGGAATACAGGCGTGAGTATATGTATGTATGTATTTTTTCTTTTGTTCAGCTTCGTAAGCGCGTCGCGTTGCGCCTCGTGTATTGGCGAATCTGCGCGCGCGGCGTGGTACCGGCACTCGGACGGCTGGCGCGGCGCCCCGCCCCCCGGCCCGCGCCGCTCCCCCTGGGACTCCCTGCCGAGCCTGCGGCACGAGGGCAGCCTGAACGACTCGGGGTACAGAAGTAACCGGGCGGACAGCTTTGAACAACGGTAAGTTGGTACCAGCACTTTGGACGGCTGGCGCGGCGCCCCGCCCCCCGGCCTGCGCTGCTCCCCCTGGGACTCCCTGCCGAGCCTGCGGCACGAGGGCAGCCTGAACGACTCGGGGTACAGAAGTAACCGGGCGGACAGCTTTGAACAACGGTAAGTTGGTACCAGCACTCGGACGGCTGGCGCGGCGCCCCGCCCCCCGGCCCGCGCTGTTCCCCCTGGGACTCCCTGCCGAGCCTGCGGCACGAGGGCAGCCTGAACGACTCGGGGTACAGAAGTAACCGGGCGGACAGCTTTGAGCAACGGTAAGTTGGTACCAGCACTCGGACGGCTGGCGCGGCGCCCCGCCCCCCGGCCCGCGCCGCTCCCCCTTTGACTCCCTGCCGAGCCTGCGGCACGAGGGCAGCCTGAACGACTCGGGGTACAGAAGTAACCGGGCGGACAGCTTTGAACAACGGTAAGTTGGTAGGGTAAGTTGGAGGTTGTGATTGTGACTTGTTTGAATTGAACGTTTAAGAGGAAATGGAGCGGTCACATTTTGTATGAAAACGTAGTCCCCTGATTCCTCGCTGGATATTACCCGTAGAACAATGATTTTTTACAACAACAATCTAATGATATATTAGCATGTTCCTATGTTTTCCTTTTTTTCTTTATTGAATTATTAAAGGAGATATTAACCTTCAAAAACATGAAAAATTGGCAAGTTTTTTCCGTTGTGTTCAAACCTCTAGAAACCAATTTTAACACAATGATATCAAAATATAAGAACATAGAAACACAGTTATGACATTTCTTAAACACTTAATGAAAAAACATATTTAATCGGTTAAGTTTTGGAGAAGAAATCAGGGGACTACGAAACGTTGTTTTTGAATATTTTTCATAGGTATTTTCGGTCCGAGCTGTAGTTGTTCTTATCGCACTCGACGTCGTCTGGGCAGGCCACGGCGCGACAGCAATAGATTTAGCAAATACCTATTTTTCAATTCCTTCGACCGGCATATTTCCTCTTAATATCTTGTCATATTGATTTTAGACGAAATACAAACTTTTAAATGTAAGGAAGTAAGTAAAAAAATACAGATGGATGCACAAATAAGAAGTAAAAGGCGGGTCTGGTCTATCTCTTAAAATATTTGTATTGACATTATTTGTAAGATAATTATAAAAAAGTGTCCATTCTGGAAATAGAAACTAAATGCACGAACAGACCAAATTATAAATTGAAAATTGATGTGACAGTTTCGTATCTTCTTCAATACATTATCTCGAATACATTAAACATAATACTTTCTAATTTAAAATAAACTAGATGAAACTATAATTAAATCTTAATTAAAACTACCCTAAGATTAACACCGTTTAAAACAACTAAAAAAAGGGGGCCCTTTTGACACGGGGCCAAAGATGCTGGCAGCATATTCTCTATTCAAATTATAAAGCGTATTCGGCATACTTACTGAGATTAAAACATATCACGTCCCCGCAAACTTGAGTTTTATCAAATCCCACATAAACGTTATCCACCGACGCCCTAGCAACGCGGCATTGTTATGGCTTCAATTTTTCTGTAACCCAAAGTTACTGGCAGTTAGCGCAACTAAACTCGTACATACTTATTTGGGAATTCAACTCCTTGAGGGAAAAGTTTAGGAAAACTGTGCAATGCGGGCGTGCGGTAAACACGGCCAAGTGAACCGCGAAACTGGCGGAACGACGGAACTTATACGACTTCCTTCACTTACGAAATAATCTGACGCCGACATCAACACTATGTTAGGAAGGGTGCACTCGCGACAAACATGACTGTCATTTATTAGTCGTAACTACGTCACGAACGCTTTGGAGATCCATATCAACATCGTTTAGGGCGTGGGCCTGAAGAATAGAGTCATTGGGAATTTATCATAGAATTGATTATGTACGCGTGACTGAACAAAAGGTACTTAACCTTATACTTATTTATCGGTAGAATGGATTGTGGTTAGATTAGTTACAGTAATTTTGAGGTAGGTAGTAAATTTAGTTTAACACAGAAAATAACAATACAAACAAATCAATAGATACGCTTCACAAGAGCTTCGCTTCCGATACTATTTACTTCTTACAGCACTAGAAAAACATACAACATACATACAATCACGTCTGTGTTCCCAAATGGGGTAGGCAGAGCACAAGAAACGTGACATAGACAAAACCATGATTATGACAACGTATATCACGATTCGCAGCCACTTCTGGCAAAGCTTTAGGTTTGCAAAGATGGAAGAGGTAGAATAGTGGCAGGTCACTAGCCCGTCGCCTAAAACTACCACTAGAAAAACAAGTTCAATAAATTGAATACTAGAACAATACAATAATCAAGAAGTCATATACCTACCTATCTATATAAAATTAAATGCCGTTATACTCGCTTTTCTATGGACGTAGTCGGTCAATCATTCAATGAGACTGAGAACCCATCTCGATAACCGCTGTGTGGATACGAAAGGAAGACCTCATTGTATGGACCTTTATGATATACGAACCAATTTTGCCAAGCATTGTCCTCCAAATCAGATCAATTTCTTGAAAGAGTTCATTATTAACAAAGGGTGTAACTGACATCATTGAACGCATATTTTTGTAAAAACTACGAGATCAATAATTCATTACGTTCTTTTAGGATTTCACATAAATGGGTAAAACAGTTTACCTGATTAGCGCAATGATAATGTGTGACAAAATGATCCACATTACAATATTTCACAAACTTTGACTGAATCTTTCGTCTTCACTCTTCATTTGACATGTAGTGTGGGTAAAGTGTTGCAAAGTTGATAGCAGTTTCATGGATATTCCAATTAGATAAAAATTATAAAGTGTCAACAGTCCGTAATAAAACAATAATGCACAAAGAGATACGTTGGGGGAGAGGTTTTAACACACAACCTTGGTAACCCGTGCCATGCTTTCGCTAACTGTGCCACCCGTGCAGTAAACAAAAAAAACAATTGAATAATATGTTTACAACAAAAAATTAAAACTGCCGTATCTTATTGCCGTACCTTATTATTATTACCGTATTAACAATATCGTATTGGATCATAATGTACCATACTGTAAAAATCAGTCCCTCAGTACAGATTGAAGCCTCGTAACAAAGATTGCAAACTGAACTTTAAGCTGTATTTAATGCTCGTAATCTAAGCCAATTTATCTCTGTACCCTTTTAGTAACATCAAAGCACCTTAATAAATTTACGAAACTGAATATAGAAGTTCATATTTATCCGAAAACTGGAGTGATAGTTAAACCGGGAACGCGGATAAACCGTTAATTTATCTATCAGCCGCAGCCCGTCGTTAGCCGACAAATGTACTCCACTCGCCCCATTAGTTATTACTCGCTCTTATCTTTTGTGTGCGAGACTATGATAAATAAATTACTCCGATGGGTCTCTAAAGGACATTACTGGTCATTAGGCGTTAGGTATTTACTGAATAAATCGTTTGGTTGGATGAAATAATTGCGCGTTTTACTTCAATTCGTTACGGTTTTAGGAAATTAATTTGTTTTAATTTTTTTAAACTTAAGTTACGGTGACCGGCAAAAGTCGGTTAAAAAAACTGCACACTTTACTTTACAGAATAGATAAAGGTTACCTATATCTGTAGCTGACTGAGGAAAATACATTTAAGGAAACAGCGCACAAGTATAAAGAAAGAAACGACGTATGAAACGTTAAGTATTTTAGCGATACCTAAGTTACAGATGTAAAAGCGTTCAATGACTACAATATTTTGCCTGCGACCTCATAAATGTTTCTTCACTCGGCTAGAACTGCTATGATAACTTTATCAACATCTTTATGTCATGTCGTAACGGAAGAGAAACGACATTTTCGCAGCCTGCTAGAAAAAATCGCCGTACAAGTTTACAAACTTTTCCGTTCAGTCATTCTATCCACGCGAATCTACGCGCTACGAAATTGCCTAATTCAAAATACGAAATTCGATCTGCCTAGCTGAAACAGCACTTTTGCGGAAATAATGGTTTTGGAGTTCGTTACAAATTGTGTGAAAAAGTTTTTGAAAGAAAGGTATAATTTTGTCGCAGCTTGTGATCAAACAAAGCCCACCGGTAGCTACGGTGTTACGACCAACTTTTCGTAACTTAATTTCTTGTGTACTTCTTTTATATATTTGTTTACTTTAAGTCTTGCTAGCATTATTTTGAGTTGTTAGAATCGACTTTCAGTTTGTCGATTAAGTTACAAGTCATGGCCATTGTCTGCAAAAAAATTCTTCTGCGATTGTATCTACTAAGTAGGCATCTGCCTACAGCGAAACGTCTGAATTGCAATTAAGTTAATGAACCAACCTCAACTAAACCGACTGAGAATCCAGACACCAAATATAACTAGCTTAAATTCTCATTTAGACGAGTTTTATTCACTGAAACCAATTTCTACGTAGTGCAAAGACAGCACTCGAGGAATAAATTCCTCTGGGAATTAAAATCACGCGGTGTAATATTCTTGAAAGCTTTTTATAGTGATTAAAGTCCTACAAGTTCACATATGAGATAGCACAATGTTCACACTATTTTTACTTTTACAGAGCTAGAGCAGATTTTATTATAACCTACATGTTCAAGCTCATACTGAATACATTATCGTTGAACGTGAAACGATGATTCTTCGACATGAAAACTGTACTCTTATTCGATAATCGTTTCCATCAGAATATTAGCCCCTCTTATTCATTCTGTTCAATTAATCTATCTACAAAAGTCCTTAATACAAAATAAAAGGCGATTCCCCACTTAATTTTATTCCAACAAATCGATACTGTCCGGGTCGCCCAAGCGTTGCGTTATATCTTAAATGAAAACGCGCGTCGTCACAAAGACATTGCGAGATCCCACTTGCTACTGATATGTACATTTTGTACAAAAATATACAACCCACTTTTGACTCAATCATGCGTAGTAAAATGAACGAATTTGCTTGAACTTTTCCATCAATACCTTTTTATATATCTGTTTAAATATAAACATACTGAAATTCTGTGGGGTAGTAGTAACATGTAACATTTTTCGGGTAGTTCCTTGTTTAATATATTCGGATCTCAACCCCTATACTCCATTTAATGTAAGATTTGAAATTTCAACGGAAATATTTTGAATTTTTCTCTGGAATTCAAAGGTTAAACTAGATTATGATTAATGCAATAGCACTCATTACTGTTTGTTATAATGATTTCTTGATTTGAATACAAACGGTATCAGTATTTACGGCAATGCCTTGTGTTTACTCAAAAATGTGTGAGGGTTTGTCAGTTACGTTTCAAATCTTAAATTAAACTCAGCATGATATTACGGTAAGCCGTAACGTTGATTTTGATTGCGACCCTGAAAACTTAAAACTAAAAAAAAATTTGCTTCTGCCATCCGCCTCGCAGACAATCTTGATTGCAAACCTTTCGCTAATCATAAAAATGTATTTAAGATATTAAAAACAGAAATCAAAAACTCCGCACGTTCATTACGATACTTGCTAGCGGTAAAACAACCAACAGTTAATACAAGTAACTTGATTAAGAATTGTGTTGCAAGATTCTTCGCGAACAAACTTGTATAGGTACAAGATGCAGAAGTTGCAAGATAAACGAAAGCTTTTAAAATGTAGCTTACTTCAAAAATGTTCATTTTGGTTCTAGGGGTGTGTTCGATCGCCAAGACAGCGTGCGTTCTGAATACACCAGCGACCGCGAGTCTTCGCGCTACGGGATCGTGCAGCAGGCTTCCATCGACAGCACTGACTCTCGGATCTGCTATCTGACGTCTAGTGAGGTAAGATTTAATATTATAGTATGTACAAGAGAGTTAGAGTTAGCTGAATGTTAATACTGTTAAGCGTCCGTTGACCGTATCTTTCTTCCTATTTCTGCAGTCCTTTCTCTGCCTTATTTATAATCTAATCTACTTCCTTCTTTACCTCTTTTACTTCCTTTACTCTCGTACCTTTTGCAATACATTAGCAAATAGAACTCTGTTGCAGTCAGCACTAAAAGTTATTACTAGAGACCGGATTATATGCAACATAAAAAGCTCGAAATATGCATGCAAATATGCACGAAAAATGCTCTAAATATGCATGAAAAGTGTCAAAATATGCAAAATATTTTAGTAAAAAATGAAATTTAATTTTTTTTGTTGTTATTATGAAACATAAATTATGTTTAACTGTGTATCGATAAACAATTACTATAATATTTTGTACTTGATTTGTAATATGTAAAAAAAATACACATTTATAAACTGGGATTGATCCCGGTGTTTCGAGAACATTTTGTGTATGAATCAACAATTGAAAACAATTTCCTAATCAGATAAACATTTACCGATTTAAATCGGCAGTTTTTTTGCTATTTTCCTTCCAAAAATAGTGCGAAATACTGAAAATATGCATCATCATTCGAGTTTTTCGGTAAATATGCAATAACCCTCGAAATGGGCTAAAATATGCAAATGCATATGCATATATGCAATTGCATATAATCCGGTCTCTAGTTATTACTAATCCAAAGATATTCATATGTATAAGTATAGCAAAGACTTTGTGCGACACGGTTTTACAACGCACCACATACGCATCTTTCAATGTATCGTATACCTAATAGAAGTCCTCTACCAGCATCAGTGTTATTTTTCAATTTGAAGCTTAGATTTTTCCTACCAAGGGAATCATCCATAAATTACGGCCCAGCAATTTTAAAAATATTATACTCTTTGAATGTCACAATTTACTGACCGCCCTCTCTCTAGAAGTGTGTGTCGTATTTTAAGAATGACTCTTAATTGTAACATGTTAAATCAAGCATACGGTCATTTGGGTCAAGTCCAGTACTTATCCCTTGGCTATTTATACACCCGCCATGAATTAATTTAAATTCACCATTGCTCTTATTTAATTGTACATTTGGTATATCATCAAATTACCTAATGGCAAGAATAATAAAACCTGTTCCAACGTTAAATAATTTTCCGTGAAGAGGGATAGGCCCACTTGTAAGGAATGTCGGATAATATTAAACTCGAAGTCGAGGAAATTGAACTTGAGAAAAATATTTGAGGAATTGGCTCTGTAAGATATCACGATATAAGTATAATAGATTGCTCAGGTATATACGAATTTCGGAGAGCTCGCGTGTAAAGGTATGGTAAGTAATCTTTTATGCAAAGGTCTGTGATTTACCGAGGACCCATTCTAAGTTGGCTTTGTGAATGTACGAACCATATCTCCAGACTTTTATTCAGACTGGAGCACCTTTTAGAACATTTGCGTAAAAGTAGGAGCTTAAATAAGCACCGTAAGTTGCGTGGAGCAATGGAAATGGAATAAATAACACCTTTCTGCCCTACCGCTTATCAGCGACCTGGACTCTTAAGCTCGTAACTGAATACCTAATTATTTATTTTAAGCGGGCCGCAGACCATCAGTTTTAACTGTTCAGTTAAAACTTACGTGTGTAGGCAAATCTTTGAACTGTGCAGTTGAACTATTTGCCTACACACGTAAGTTTTTAACTGAACAGTTAAAGCTGTCAGCCTGTAGCCCGCTACTACGTTTGAGAATCAAGCAACGTTTTCATAAACTACTTAAATAATTAGAAGTTTTTGGCTCTTTCTACCATACTAATTTATTTAAATTAGTTTTCAGACGATGGAAAGAACGAAACAAAACATCTCAGATTTATTTATTCTAATAAGAGATCACAGAGTTCTAATTTGTACATATATACATACTACGTCACGGCTGTATAGTTAAAACCATGAGTATGCTACGTTTCGTATGCTCGATCATTTAGATTTTAAATTAAGAGGTAGATATCATAGTGATAGATTGCTAAACTGTCGCCTAAAATATACCTAAATCTTCAGTCGCCTCTTAATAAATAGATCAGATAGATAATCGAAATAAATAGAGAGTATTATGACGAGTATCTTAACATATGTCCTTAGTCGCCTCATATATCATCCGCGGAAGAAAAGAAACAAATTTTAAATTTTAACTAATAAAAAATGCAAAACATCATGATCAGCTCATAAATAGGTAAGTATTATCAAGAAACTGAGGAATGCAAAATATGCAATATTAACGTTAATATATTTCAAAATAATGACGACAATGTTCTACGTAACCCGCGGTTGGAGGATGTACCTTTATACTCGAAACTGTACAGGCTATATTTACAGCTAGAGAACTTGTCAACGCTAACTACAATTATTTCCAAACATCGCTATCCTTTGACTAACCCTTGTTTCATTGACTCAACGCCAACGTTGCCCGCAATAATAGTAAACAGCAAACAATTTTCGCAGACCTAATCTAGTTGCTCAGCCAACTATTATATTGAGGGGCGCACTAATGCGACGACATGTTAAGCTGTTCCCAATAATACCTGATTTGCCGACCCTCTCTGCCATGACTTAATTGCTTCATACAATCTTATAGAGGTCTGGTGTAAGATTTATATATGTCACCGGAAAATAACACATTCCGTAAGTTTATAAATATCCTAAAAATATTCAGGAAATTTATAAACTTCCGTAAGATTCCAAACGACAGACAAATTGTATTATTTTACGGCCGCATTTTCGTAAAATAATCTATCTACGTTAGGTTAGGTTAGGTTAGGTTAGATTATGTTAGTTTAGATCAGATTAGGTTTAGTTATGTTAGATTATGTTAGGTTAGGTTAGATTATATTAAATTTTGCAAAAATGTGGGCATCAAAACATTTTTTGTCTCCCGTTTGGAATCTTACGAAAGTTTATAAACTTCCTAGGAAATTTATAAACTTACGGAATGTGTTATTTTCCGGTGACATATACATATAAGGCACCCTTTTAATTGCCTATAGGACATTCTCTTACCATTAATCGATACTTTTATTTATCCCTGACATACTCAACATTAGATCATAATAGTTTAAGTAACTACTTTTAAGAACTTTTTGCAAATCACCACACAAGATAGTGAATAAACAAGAGGATAAAAATAAAACCTGAGACGCCTTCAAAAACAAGCAGCAAATAGATCTGCCCCCAAACGCAAAAATGTTTGAAAACAACACTGCGTCGCAACGAGCTGTAAAAATAATGTTAGCATAAGCGAGCCAAGGTTGTCCCGCGTTATTCAGAGGGAGGATTGCAGAGATGGTCGACTCGGCTCGCGGAATAGCGAGGCTACCGGGATCGGGCGCACTCGGGTCGGCCGAGTCTGCGCGCCGCGGCCCCGCGCGGCCCTGCGCTCCAGCCACTCCAATTGTGTCCTGAACGTAGCATCAAAAATATTATTTTGAGGTTAGCTTCACTTGTAAAGTGCAACACAATGGACGAGCCCTACCAACGGCCTCCAAACCTCACACGCGCTCCCATATAGACGAATCGAATGTCGCGCAAAAGAACTTTGGACCGTAAACTCAGACGTTTTGTTTGTGTCAATACCAAGCTTTTACTGTCAAGTGCACGGACAAAGAAGATTGGCACCGTGTTCTCAACGCTACGCACTGTTAATGGAATTTAATTCTTGTGATTTTAACAATAATCTTAATAGACTGTTCGAACTGTTGTGACGTTAACTTTTTGATAACATATCTCGTGGCGAAGTGAAGTCAATTCTGCGGCCTATGACGAGTTAAACTTGTTATACGTAGCCCTGTTTCTGATAAAATATAAATAAATTATAAGAATTTGAAATAATTAGCAAATGTTATATTAGAGTTCCTGCTTGTGTATCGCTTCATCCACCTGTGATAATTCGTCCTTGTTGAGGTTGATCTTTGCGTACCTATTACTAATGCCAATGTTTGTCAAATAGTTAAACTACTAGTCAATACTCCTAGAGTGTTCAGTGTTATTCTATGCTAATAATATTTACTAATTGTTAGAATTTGATTCAATATTTACTTAGAAGTAATCTTGTCGGAATTTGAATATTTATATTGTTAAAAATGCGTAGATAATATGTTGTTGTTCGACTAGTTTGTACTTCTCAAAACTAAGCCACGCGCTGTATAATGTTTCTATGGTAACTGCATGGGGGCCGCCAAATCAAAGAATGCCCTGTTTATCAAGGTAATGTTATGAAGAATTAATAATATTCATGATAAACATTTTTTGGATCCGCTTCATTTTATGCTTTCTGAGGATATTAATATGTTTCTACTTAGTGTACTATCTCATATACCACCTCATAGTTAGAAGAATTTCTAGGTTATTTTACTAACCAATCCTTTTAATGTCCTTTTACGGAGGGTGTTGGTAATATCCCCTGTGTCTAATGGATTTTATGCCCGATGAAGCATGCATCTACCCAAACCCTATAAATATGTATTCATACTCGGGTTAAATTTGCAGTCACAGTGGGTTAATTATCATCTTAGCACGTCCCCAAAATATCACATTGTAAGCTACCGCTAATTAGAAACAATAGAACATTGATGCTTTACATAATAAGCTTGTACATACTGCCTTCTAATATATTTACACCTCACTCTCGGATTGCATATTCAGAATAATCAAGGTAAGTAACCATTTACCTCTGTCTCATTTGCATGTACTGTTTACTTTTCGACCTAACATTCTACAATCATAAATGAATAACTAAATGCGAGTAGTAAATTATTTGCATGAAATGGTCCCTGGACGTGACCTTCTCGATGTGAAGATAAACTTCATCGTGGAGTATTTAAGGCAGGCGCTGAGGCACATTCGGCGACTCATTCCAAACATGTTTGTGCACTACATTCTGTGTAGTAAATGCAAATATAGGGGCTTGTTTGTTCGGCGGCGGCCCTATTTTCTCGTAATGGGATCCAGAGGCCTAATGTTTATTCTTGCGGCCGCAGTCCTCGGGCGCTAAGGCACGGCCACTCTAAAGCGTGTCAGGGCCACGCTATCGATCCCCCACTTTCGCAGCAACAGCCGACCCACTCCATGTGTTTTCCGGTTTACCGGAGTCTAATGTGTGGCTACACAATTACTTGCGACCCTTTCGAGATAAAAACAAACATTAAATAACGGAATTGGACTTGAAATTAATCGGATACGTTCGACGGATTTATTTTGGAGATTAGAAAAACAAAGTGATATTAATATCGAGCGTTTGATGAGCCCGGGAGTGGGAATGTTTCGGCTGTACTGCTCGAGATTAAAGTTTTAATCCAATTATGCTAAACCGGGCCATATTAGCTTTGGATTAAAATGAGTTTTGGGGAAGTCATTTGACATTTGAATAACCTTGCCTTTATAAGTTCTTCATGCTTGGTAATGGTGAATATTTTTTGTGAAAAGTCTAAGGTATTGAATAGACAGCACGAGTCAAACCAAATAAAACACGTAACAAAAGAGCATCTCCTTTCAGGACTACGTTTTAAATTGACTATGAAAAACCTTTTAGGCAGAGGAAGTAACTCTTTTATGTGTTAGATTGGTGCGGTGTTATCATAAAGAGACTAAAGAACTTCTTCAATGGCGACTTTTGATAGGAAAAAAAACAACGCTTTAAGAAAGCTTATTCGATTAAAGGCTAGTTCGAACTAGGTTGGTATTTTATTTGAGTTACGAGTAATTTTGCTATTAAATGTGTTCGAACAATGAAACTCGACTAAATTTTCGGTCTATTCCCACTAGTTCTACTGACAGTTCTACTGGTAGAACTAATGGGAAATTTTATTCCCACTAGTTCTACTATTCAAAGGACTTCAAATAATAGAACTAGTGGGATCGATTTTTTTCAATTTGAAACCGTTACTGAAACGATTTGAGTGTGAATAAATATTATTTCAATATTCCAATAGAATTACTGGGAAAAAATCACTCCCACTAGTTCTATTATCTGAAGTCTTTTGAATAGTAGAACTAGTGGGAATGAAATTTCCCATTAGTTCTACCAGTAGAACTGTCAGTAGAACTAGTGGGAATAGACCAAATTTTCAGGCACTCTTAGTTACTAAATTACTCGCTACACGACTACTAAAATACTAGCCTTAAGCGTGAAAAATTATTCCATAAAACGACTTTCAACTATTACGAAAACATTATTGGTTTAATAATGCATGCTCAGACAATTGTTCTATTTTGTTCAAGTTCGATTGATAAGTAAATTTTAAATTTAATAAAGTAATCAGAAAGTTCCGAACTTTATGAATATGTATTTAATTATTTTGTAAACTTTTGTGGTTATTTTACAACAGTTTAAATTATTTTGCTCGGGAAAAACAGCAGCTAAATTAACATTCAAGTACTTATTGTTGGAATTATGTTATTTTTTTATACAGGAACCTAGAGGCGCGGGAAATTAAAAATCTAGCATCAACGCGCTGCAAAAAACCAGAGAAGTGCGATTTGGATTCGATTACCGAAGGTTTAGCGTACTGGTGTAAAGCTTTGCGTCTAAGCTAGAATAAAGTGATCTTTGTTTGTCTGTTTGTCAAAACAAATTTTCTCAGGAACATGCGGAAATATGACCATGAAATTGATACTGGACAATAAAGTCTGCGGTCCCTTAAAACTTCTCTTTTAAAAAGCCTCCTCTTTTTTTGAAGTCAGTTATTAAGAAACAAAACACTTGGACTGTTTTTAATGTGTCTTACATCTAATACATCTGATAGATTTTAATTTTGATTGACTTGTGCGGTTACAAAGCTGAACAGAAGACCCATTGAACAAGGTTTGTTTCATAATTGAGAACCTAGACTCGATTTTATATTTGTTCGATAAAGTTAGCTTAGTATTTTTTTCTATTTTGATAAATTGTCGTTTTTGTATAGTGCCTAGGTTGGGATCCCCTTGGAATGCATAATTTTATTTAGACTATTATTGTTTCGCATAATTGATTTGGCATAATTTATTTTGGCATAACAGTACTTTCGCATAATAATACTTTGGCCTAATACTTTTTTGGCATACGACGCTAATAGCATAATTTAATTTGTACTAATTTGTATTGGCCGAATACACATTAAGCATACTATTGTTTGGGCTAATAATTATTTGTTATAAATGTCACTATGCATAATTTCAAAACTCAGTTTCGTTGTTACCATGTATTTATTATTATTAGGTTAGGTTAGATTAGTATGAAATCCAGGCGCGAAGCGCCTAAGCATCGCGGAATAGTTCGCGGACCACTATCGACATCGGTTTAGTTCCTAATAATAGATAAGTGTGCATAACATTGGTATGAATAGCAATAATATTACTACGACCCATTGGTACAAAACTTTACTACTTTTTGGCATAATACGTTATGCATATTGATATGATGCCATTTGATTATTATGCCTATTTGTGCTTATGCTTTTAGACATTAGTCTTGATGACAATTATGCTTCCTATATTTATGCTTTTTAATGTTATGCTTAAAAAATATGCGTAATGATGATTATGCAAGAAACAATTTCGGCGAAAGGTGTTATGCGAAACAATATTAGTCTAAAAAACTTTATGCCTTCCAATAGAGAACCGCCTGGGTTTGGTCATAAAAAACAATGTTTTATTTTATACGATTAAATATCGGTTATACGTCAGACATCACAATGCTTTCATTAAACAAATATTAATTTTGATTTAATGGAAACGCTGTATTCCTATTACATCAGCCATAACGTTGATTTAGTAAATTTGTTACTTCGGGAATTTATACCGGCTATAAATATTTCTGCGACGGATGAGCTCCGGATAAGGCTTAGTAGAAATATTACCCCATCAAAGCAATAATTCTTTGGTCGATCAATGCTGAAGAGTGCCGGGAGACTCGAAGGCAGAATCATCGATTTACTTAAAATTAAACAAATAAACGTCATGGGGCTATTAACATCGATTGACCTAATGTCAAGGCAGGCAAAACATTTATGCACACTCTCACTTGGAAGTTAGGCAATCAATAAACCTGCTTAGACACACTGGTGTCCCGCTACGAATGTAAAATCAGCTATTAACTACGTTTAAGCGGCTTTTGTTCGTACACACTATAAGAGGGTTGCTGATCGTAATTATGAGTATGACTTTTAGAATGTATCTTACGAGTATACAGGCTGGCCGGAAATTGACCATAAATATTTTAACCAGTGGTCGGGTACACACCTCTGAGAACCCCTGTAAAAAAATCCTGAAAATTGTAATTATTGACCTTGTGAGAGACAAATGTTTCATCGCTTTTCAGGTCATTTCTCCCTGTGTTTTACATACTTTACGCCCCGTATGCAAGTCCTGTTAGTCGGTGCGTATGCACATGTAATCGATCGACATTGCGATGCCACACAGTTTACTTAAACCCGCAATTAAAAAAAACTGCATTTATTCAGATTTTCATAAAAAAAAATCCGGAAAAAACACTTCACAGGGGTATTCTGACGCGTTTACCCGTCTACTGGTTAAATATTCTCGGTCAATTTCCGGCCACCCTGTAAAGGATTTTCCGTACGTAGCACGACAAACTTAAGAAGGAGATTAGTGGTCATGTCAACTAAACACTTTGGTAATAATAAAAAAGGCAATCGGAATGAATTATAAATTTAGAATTCATACCAGCCGGTATTCAAGGAGTTCGCATACCACATTTTTTCCGTGTAGAGCAAAGAGTTTATAACTCATTTTCATTAAAAATGCGATGTTGCGGACCTTCCTTTGTTCAAATTAGCTTTATATTGCCGTTGAATTTTATAAAATCTCTGAACTAAATGCATTCTAATACAGCTAGAGCTCAAGTTAACTTGTCAGGTAGTTGCCACAATGTGATTTGTAGTGTAACTGTTGTCATATGTGCATTATAATAGGCATCTGATAAACAAAGTTTAGAATATATAAGGTGATTTCCTTTCATATCGAATAGTCTTCGGAAATGTATCGTATAAGTACCAATTATTAGCTATCCAAATAGGTTAGAAACATTTTCAGCACTTAATTATGAATGTTTATTCAATTTTGGAATACAATTTGGTCAAATTCAACTTCCAAGATATGATTGCATTATTGTTAGATGTTGGTTACCTACTTCATTTGGGATAATCACATTTTAAATCCCGCTTGTTACCAAGGTGACAACACCCCTGTCATTTATTAGCCGAGAAAATTACTGAAATTCATAACATTTATATGCCAATTGAATACAATAAATTATGCTCAGTCTTCTAAATATTCTAGTGACAGTGTAGGTACTCGCCTACCCTACTAAATCAGAAACTTTTAACAAATGTCAAAACAGTCAGATTCGTCTTTGTAGTTTTACTAAATTAACAGTCGTTAGAATAGCGATAATGAGAGAAAATTATTGCTTCTATAGCTTTTATTTCCATATTTTTTAAAGTTTTCGGGTACTGACTAAATTATTTCTTTGTTTAAGTATTTCAGTCAAATAGCCAATTACAGATATTCTAAACAGCCACGTCGTAGTTAACTTCTTGGGCCTTGTTGACTGACGCTGTAAATATACACAGGTGAAGTTAAAAAATGCGTTAAGAGCACCTACAATTTATTTAAAAGTAGCATTATCCTGAAATCCTTAGCCTGGTAAGGTGTTTTAGTTTTAACCCCGGTTTATAGAACAACTTCAAACGTTTCCTTATCCGTCATAAATATGTTAATACTGTACGGTGTTGCTTTAACTCTCTTAACATTTGCTACGTCGGCTTATTTACAGACGTAAAAGCGACAAGGTCCTCAAGTATTAATGCACTCGCGCTGACTTATTTGAATAAACGAAATGCTATGAGGATTAAAACAGCATAATGTCGCTTATCAACCTTCAACGTATCTACCTTCGTTATTGTCTACTTTTATATTTATAAAAAACATCCCGCCTGTACGAGGTGGCTATGGAAATAGGATAAGGTATGCTTTCGGCGACAGGCTAGCAAGCTGTCACAAATAATTCTTCCGACCATGTTTAAACCTAGAATTATGCTAGAAGTGGCTACGAAACGTGAAACAGTCATGGTTGCTATGTAACGTTTCATTTGCTCTGTCCACTGTGTTTTTATTTTTAACAATAAAGAGTTTCACATACACACAAAGTTTAAAATATATATGTTTATTAATGTGGCTGCGGTATCTGCATCCGTAATAATTCGATGTACAAACTACATTGATTTGTATAATTACAAACGTAAACGAGTTATGATTACGATAACTCTGTTTATTTTTCCGACAGCCAGATGTCGCAAACCTATACAATACAAATTTATCGACAGCTCCTTACATACAATGTGCACAAATAAATTACATTCTTTTCTGTACGTTTCTCTTTATGGTGATTGTAAGGACGTCAACTTGTGCGAGATTAACATTTGAGTACCTACGTACAAATGTGGAACGACTAAGAATATACATGTTCTGAATTTACACGACACACATCACTCCTGTTTTCCAAAATAGGGTAGGCACAGCACAAAAAACGTTTCATAGACACAACCATGACTATTTCTCATCGCGTAACCACTTCTGGTATATTTATTAGAATTTAAGTTCAGTGGTACTATAGTGACAGGTTTCTGAAATATACATTAACCAAATTCCTTAGTCGCCTCTTACGACATCCATCTAATTTAACTAGGTAGGTGCCTAACTAATATAACCGAAACATTCTGTTGATCACGGTAAAACACAATAACATTTATTTATCATTGTTATTGTTGTAAATCTGGACAAAAATAACTGCAACCTGATTGTAAAAAAAACCTATACATAAAAAGAAGATGTCTTTAGAAACCTAGTATTTGCCACTACTTCAGTCGGAAAGGTTAATCGTAATAACATTAAGTAATGGTTTGTACTAATATTTACTTGACCTTTTTTTAATTATAATTTGATCACGACACCACGTGACGTCACCGTGTGTCTCACTCATTCTGAAATACATGGATAACTCGCGGTTTTTTTTCATTACATCAAACTTTCTCAGCATAAAGAAAAACGATTACTAGTTTTTACATTTAAGAGTAACCACTTTTATTGTAACATGCCAGAAACTAAACTACTGTACTACCTAATTCAAGTAAATTAGTTTTATAATTGAAAACATTTTATAAGTCGAGGTCGATTGTCCTCTCATCTCTGGTATAATCTCAGCGCTCTTTGACTTTGCGTCAAACTTTACTTTTAATTGGGTTTTAGCTGGCACCACCCATAGTCGCCCGTCGTTTTACATTATAACAAGATTATTTACATTTTAGAAAAGCATTTCTTGTGTGGTGTCGGTATAGAATAACACCTCTCCATTTCTTCCGAGGATGTCGTAAGAGGCGACTAAGGAAATAGGTTAAGTTATATTTTAGGCGACGGGCTAGCAACAGCAACCTGTCACTATTATACCTGCCAACACGAAACCTAAAAAATATGCTAGAAGTGGCCATGAAACGTGAAATAGTCATGGTTTTGTCTAAGTATAGAGCGTTTTTCCATTTGGGCATACAGGCGTAATGATGTAGGTATGTATGTATGTATGTAGAAAAGCATTTGTTACGTCACTGAAGCCCTTGGTAAATGTGACACTTATGCGGGATAAAGTTTTCACACTAATTAACTCTATTTTATCTGTAATATAAATATAACATAAACAATTTTAACCAATGTAAGTTACAAAATGTAAGTATCTGTAATTTGGTAACGAGACACTTACAAAAACCAAGATATTTCAAAGTAAGTAAAAAATACATAATATAACACGTTTAGTTAATTAATATTTTTGGGAAGATACGGGGCTAAATAATGAGTCATCTAACCTAAACGTAACGACGAGTAGGAATCTATCAAATAAATTAATTATTAAATAGTATTCTACATTGGTAAGTAACAAAGACAATTATAAGAACAATAATTTCAACATAGCATTACCAATTATACGTTTCACAATGTACGCTATTTAAGTTATAATTACCAACAGCGTACCAACGCACCCTCATTCCAACGCCCAGTTAGTTTCCTTCGACCAAGTTGGTCCCGTCCTCAATGCCGTCTCCTAACTACACCGTACCTAACTGATTACAAACTCGTCTTCAAACTTTGTGATTTACTTATTTATTTACCACAGATCCTTCCTAATGCGATTAGGAACGTATGCCAATAGTTTTAAGGAAAATTAGGTTGTCAACCTACTTGTGTAAATCAGAGCAATCTTTAGAAATGTTGAAACGATCGCTTAAAGTAAACTTAATCTTCCTTTTAAGTGTGGAGCATGCTTATTGCTTAGGCTTAGTTTGAATTGATATACATGTTTTTGACATCAATAAGATGTGAGTATAGAGTAAAATCTTGGTTTTTATCAATGCTTTTCAATGATTAATTGAGGAATAATTTCAGATAACTTGACTAACTTATTTAATAACGTTATGTTTTTGTTTTTAGGTAAGTGTTCAAGTTTGGGCGGATTACGGTAAGTAACGTCGTTGAAGGAGGTAAGTGGTAGTTAATGACGTCTATAAGGACCCGTGGTGTGCGTATATTTGAAACATGCCAGATTAAACATTTCCGTTTTTTATTGCAAAGAATATGACTGCGGACTTAAGCGACTAGGTTTTAAGTAATATACCCGAAACAAAAATATACCTACAGTAAAATGTGTCCGGGATAATAACCAACACTAACGCTGAAATTCAATCCACAGCTCACGGTTAGAAAATGCAAATAACCAGATGGTTAAGCGTTGAATGAACTGTCAGCCCAGGTAGATCAATTTTATACTTAGTAAGCAGTACATTTGTCACTTTCTAAAGATTTGCTGGGCCACAAAGTTATAAACTCACGCCACCACTCCTGACTTTCGCGGTTCAATCGTCAGAAAACTTCAAATATAAAGTCCCGCAGCCTCTCCACTCAGTTGGCCTTAGTAATTAAAATACTCAAAATTAACCCCGTCAGTTTCTTTGGGAAGGTGAGCCTCATATTTTACAGGTTACCTTCGTCGGCAGAGTCAAAATGAGAAAATTAATCCTAACGAAATGAGATACGTAATCTGCCTCTGCCAGATATGACGGTCTGGGTACTATAATATTATACGAGGCACAGTTGAATTTTAAAAATACAGAGCGTCGCAGCGTACCGTATGCCTGGCTTTAGACTTAGTGCACCACAAAATAGAATAGTTTGTTTAAAAAATAACTATTGCCGGGAACTTTTGCCTTTTTAGCGTTCGTTTTTTATTAAAGCTTGACTAATCCTTTGTACACTTTTCAAATTATCTCTTTGAATAGCAATTCTAAGTAAAGAATAAATTATAAAGTTAATACGCGGTGCATTCTCATCTGAGTAAACAAATTTATGTTCATTAATTTAAAATGAGACTTGGTCACAAGTAAGTACATACATAGAGACATACATCACCTTTGTATTCCCAAATGGGGTAAGCTGAGCACGGGAAACATTACGTCGACCGATTTTATTATATCTATCACAAATGTTATGATTATGAATAGGAACATTGTCGTCAATTAGCTAGATGTAAGTTAATTAGATAGGTACTATTACTATTAGTTGTAAAATTACAATACCCTTCAAGGTAGCACGTTAACTAATTGTAAGGTACTAAGGTAGGTATGTACTGTATAATGTAGTAAATAATTAATTAAACAGAAATAACCTAAACATTAACGTGTACAGTTATCAAGCGTAAGTAATTTTGAAGTAAGCCACGAGCAATTTAGTTTATCAAAGACCACTCGCCGTTGATGATTTTGAGTTGCGATACTTGCGATGCTGTCGCGCGTTTACATCGATATGCCCAGTCGCGATGCGATCGCTAACTATTCGCCCTCACTTGCATATCCGCAATTCAGTCGCAATACAAATGTGATTCAGTAATGACGTAAAAATGCTGCTGATCGCTTTAGTTGCGAGATGGATTTCGTTGAGGCAATATGAGTTACATTGTCTAAAACTCCGAACGCACTGACAGAGGAAGCGGGGCCGCGTGGCGCGGCAGCGTCACGGTACCGGTTGTAATATTCTAAACTAAAGGAGAGATATACCATCAGAGTTTGAAGTTTTGGGTGCCGCTTTTAAGAAAGCCTCCGATGCGTGAGCAACAAATCGAGCGTCAGTATTAGATGCTACCATTTATATTGTAATAAAAATAGACTAGAGTCTAGTCTAGTCACTAGACCGTCACAGGTACCATCACGATCAGGGATTGTTGAGCCACTTACCTATATTTGTAACTTGGTCGTGTAATATTAGTCCAATAGCTGACATCTAGTCTGTCACATCGGTCATTGATTACACGTCAAAATTGCGAAGCAAGTGGCTCAACAATCCCTGTTCGTGACTGTACATAGGTTAGATTCCAATTTGTGCATATGACTTTACGTGAAACAGTCATAGTTTGTCTGTTTAACTCTTCGTGTGCTCCTACCCCATTCGGAAAAACATCCGTGATGTTTATGTATGTGTGAATGACAGACAACGGCACTCTGGACCTGTTTGAGTCGCCCCGGCGCTTGGTTCTCCACTCTCCACTCACACTGCACCTTCCCTAAGAGCCCGTTCCCACTTGTCGGATGTCGAATTCGTATATTAATTGAATGTCGGCGCCTTTATTCACACACACGATTAATAATCGGTTGTCATTCTAGCTGGAGCCAATTTTAAACAAATGTCTGTTGGTACCTACCCTATAATAAAGAAGATGTTTGTTCGCATATGATGACGTACGCACGGGCAGAACGAGGGGAAGCGGGGAGAGGGGCATCAGCTTGACATACGACAAAATAATGTGCATAGCAGCATTCTAAATCATAGGTGAACCACATCCGACAGGATTGTTTTCCGCGCGTAGGGGGCAGACAAAACATCCGAAATTTCTTACAGGAGCCGACACGAAATCGGTGATGTAATGTTTTGCTAATAACCAATTTATAAATGGCTCCGACACCCGACAAGTAGGAACGAGGTCTAAGTTCTTTACACGATGTCGTCCGAGTTGGTCGCAGGTTAATCTCGAAGAAGCGATGTTGTAGCGTGGTGGTATCATTTCATTAGCACGTTGTAAGAAAGCTTACGGTTCTGACAATGTTGCATTTTTAACATAAATAATTTTAAACAAAAAAAAAACCGACTTCAATTTAGCAATATTTTGAAAAGATTCTATTTACTGAATGTAAAATCTTGACTTCATCAACAAATTACCGAAAACGCCGTACATCTCCATATAAAATTTGAAGAGTTCCCTCGATTTCTCCAAGATTCCATCATCAGATCCTGGTGTCGTACCAATGGGACCAATTTCGAGTTATACCCTATCGATTAAAAAAAAAATTTTGAAAATCGGTCCACGGGTCTCCGAGCTATCGAGTAACATACAAAAAAAAAAAAAAAAAAATTAGGTCGAATTGAGAACCTCCTCTTTTTGAAGTCGGTTAAAAAGATCGATTTGTCGACAAATACTCAATGAGCTAATGTGGGCAACCGCCTTTAAAGGGATTTTACAAGAAGTAATAACGTAGTTTTTGAAAAACTTATCACAGCTTGCCTTGTATTTTTTGTTTGTTTTATAATATACCACAACCCCATAAAGTTTAAAACACTCTACTTTTACAACTCTATCCGCAGAATTTTGAACTTGTATAAAGTTTGGACCGGCTAACAAAACGAGGACTCGTCCATTTTCAAACTTTTGTAATGGAAGTAAAGTTAATGGTCTAATTGTAATATTGCTAATTTTTACACGGGATCTTTTAATGGGCAGACTTGCTGGTTGTTCGCTTTTTTGCAACGTTGGCCCTAACCAATAGAGTTAATAATACAAAACGATACGACTTTTTGGACATTATTTTTATGTATAGTTAATCGAATGATTGCAGGATGAAATTATTATTAAACACAAATTTGCGTAATCTGACTGCGCATGAGTTTTTTTTTTTACCTCCCCTCTTTATTTTGTTGTTGATTTTAGGGTCACCCTGTACACCTATGTCATAGTATGAAATACGTATAAATATGGTAAATAAACTTACAGTGAAAATTATTAAAGATACCAGTACAATTGTTGTCATTGTATATCTGTTTACGTACTGTGAACAATTCATACAGGTAATTACAAAAATATTCATTACAAATACACGATTTTCATCGTATTAAACTTCAACTTCATGTAACGTTTTTAAAGAAATCCATAATTGAAAAATTATCAACAAAATTCCCAGTAAGTACCGTACACACCCGTTATAGAAAAATAAATACAACTGTCTAAAGCAAGAAAACAATGAAGGTAATTGTTAAAACATTCGTGCGCAAAATACAGTTAACCGGGCTCTCACTCTGATTTTGTGCGTCATTCCTTTGATATTAAATTTGGCTTCGTCACGTACCGCACCCGGCACCGACCCGGCTCCGGCCCGGCTCCAATCCGGCTCCGCCCATGGCCCGGTTAGCTTTGATTGCACCGGCTCCCGGCCGCCGGCGCCGCCGTCGATACTGTCCTACGCCTGTCGCCAATCCCAAAGCCACAGCCCTGGCGAAGCTCTAATTGGAAACGAGATCCCCCGATAATACGCCATTCGAGACGTTAATTCTAATAGGCGTGTTGCACTCTTTGAAAGTTTCACTCGTGCTCGTTCCAGTATTATTCGCGACGTTTATATGCAACATTTGGTTGTGTATTGCTAAAGTCTGTAACATTCTTAAGGACTAAGAAAAAAATTATTCCAATGGCATCATACTAATGAACGTAACGTGAAACATTTACTTGTAAACCTTTTGTTATAGAAAGCGAAATCTACTATTATAAATTTTTCCTTAAACTAAAGCTTCAAAAGGCAAGTGGCATGAAAATGTAACTCGCATTCGGACCATTTGACTCGCCAAAAACGTTTCTCTATCACATCTCGATGATATCCCTTGTGGCCCGAATAATCCCGCAGGCTTCATCATAGCCGGCGGCGATCGGCGCGGGGAGGCGACGCCTGCGTACATCGCCCGCCGCCAATAAACCTCCGAACGCCCCTGTCTCCGCCAGGCTCCTCTCCCCATACAAATCTCTGACCCGCGGCACTTCAGCAATAATATTATTCTCCTGTAACGTGTTCTCGGTTCGTTTGCTCGGTCAATTATCTTCAACGTATTGAAGCACGGATGTAATACGATGTAACTTTATCTCTTAATTAAAGATTTTCTTCTTACTTTGTAGGGCCTCTAGGTCATTCTCGGATATTGTGACACTCATTAAAAATAACAATGCCGCAAAGTCAGGGATAATAATTTTTCATAATTAATGGGATTCGTGAAAAAGTAAGATTAATGTCGTTAATATGAATGCTTGGAAAAAAAGCTTCCTTATATTCAAAATGCAAACGACGTCGCCTCATGTAGCTTCGCATAATACAAAATATGAAGAAACAAATGCATACGTTGGAATTTGTAAACACAGAAGACGAGAGTTGTCAGTTTGTAAACGAATTAGTAAGCAACAAATACAAAGTTTTGAAGTTGATAAATTATTCCTTACTTCTTAATCCTTTACAGAGTAGCATCAGCATCTAATTACTTTATTCTTAGTGTGATAGCGGGATAGCACTTCAGGTAAATTGTCTACTTACTTTGTAAATGTCTTCAGGATAGTTCGTTCACCCGTAATTCAGTTCAGTTTTCGTCTTCAACTCTACTGAATAAAGTTCTTTTTTAACGTCAATTAAGAAGTCAATCACTGGAGTCTCGTAAATCTTCTTCAGTAAAGTGATGAAAATTCCAGGTGCCTGACAATTTTTATACCAAATTTTATTATCAATTAGTAGCTGGAAATTAATGTTTGAGTGTATCTATGCATCGCTTGTGTAAAACCATGATCCTTAGTCTATCTAAACACCTCATTACAACGATTATTTTCGCGATAAAATCTTCCGTCCATTGCCGTATATAACCTCGCTTTAGAGCCTCCACAATGACTTACCATCCACATAATGTTTTTTAATCCCAGTTTCATTCAGAAAAAGTATTAAAACGATTTAGTACTATTTCGTGCCGCACCGGTCCTCCGCTGCGACATTCATTGCTCTTAATTTACCACCCTCGCTTTAGTTATGAGCACCTCAATTTTATATAACTGCTGTTGAATTCATCACTTCCGGCATTTCGCTGTAGTTATACATAATGTACCTGTATTTGAATAAAATGTACCTGGAATTATTACTTGAAGCTACTTTTGAGACATAGTTTGAACGTTTTGAATGCTACGTTGTCACAGACAAAGTAACGGGTATTACTTCGTGCGTATGCGATTTGCTATTTCCTCGGGAAATGTGCCATTTTCCAAGTCGGAAGGTGCTCAAGTACTGTGGGTTTTAGACATAAGGGGATAGAAGCTGTCAACGTCCGGGTGGAAATACTTTATATTAATGCGTATGTTGTAGAGTGCACTCAATTCCTTCCTATTGAATAATATAGGTACCTATAGTTCCTACTATGTAATGACACTTTGTATTTGTCATTTTAATCTTTGTTTTTTTTATTAATCCATATTTAACCAGACACATATGGTAACAATTTTGTAGTTACAATTAAATCTTTTACTGAACGAAATTAAGACGTAAACGTAGCACGCCGTCGCCATTTTAAATAATTATTTCAGGAAATCGGTTAAGTTTATCGCTAGATCACCGGTGATTATCGCCTCCAAGGGACTAATCGTCTAAGCTAACTAAGTTTAGATGAAGCGACTTAAAACTTAGTAAATTAAACTCGGCTTAAATCATAACAAGCCTGAAATAGCGCAGAGGTCTTGTTTTGTCAGTTCTCTAATTCTTTTCAGATACGTAGGCTGAGTTGTACGATTACCTTCTGAATTTAAGAGAGACCCGCCTAAATTGAAATTACGTTAAAGAAATGAAGAAGTGGAAACTTTTATTTTACCGAAATATGATTAATTGGAAAATGGTTCATCCCTTTTGTTTTCGATGGTTCTGCATCGAGTTTGAGACTTCTTGAGGCTTAAAAACAATTGATTAAATTTAAGTGAAATCCTGAAAGTATACGTTTACTTCGATTGCATTATTTTGCGTTGATTGTATCACGTTATTTTGTAACATTATCTTGTAAAAATCTGACTACTTGAATTTCGTAATTAAAAGTAAGCACTATACCTTACTTTTTCCTAAAGTTTAATTTGTTCGTTATATAGCTATACATACTTAACATTATGAATATGTACTTACAACCCTAGCGAATCGACTAGGAAATCTAAATTAACTACATAGTTAATTAAATTGATATAATACATAGGTAATTAAATTGATATAATATTAGGTGTCGTCTCTTAGAAGGTTCATGCGTGTACGAAGACCAGAGACAAAATATGTTTACTGACTTCTTTCGTTTTATCTCCACGTGCCTTCCCTAGTCTCATGTGTTGGTAGGTATAACTTTAGTAGATGTTGCGGCAAAGGCGCAACTACTTAACTACTCAGTCGAAACAGGTAGTTTAAACGCTGTAAATACACTTAGCTATTCATCTCAGCAACGCGACACGTACGTACAATGGGACGTTTTCCGGCGACAATGAATTGCCCTGGCTGTCAAGTTTGCAAGATAAATAGTTCGTTAGGTGCCGTGACGATAATGAACGCCTACGGAACTCCCACGTGATAAAATGTTCAGTCGCAAACTTTAAAAGTTATCGAATTTATAAAATTATCGGTTCATTTTCATTTTCCGTTTCGAGTCTGATGTTAGTTGTTTTTGCCATCTTTGACAAACATCCATGTTTTCATTTATATTAGAGGAAAAATACTAGAGGAAACGAATGATAAAAATTAACATTAAAAGTAAATAATGAAGTTTAAACAAAGACCATTATAAAACTAATAGACACTAGTTTCAATACTTGAACGATACACTCAATGACCAATAGAAACTATTTTTTCCAACTGGTTTAAATTTTGAATCCTTTTCTTCTATTTCTAACACCATTTCATGAAGTCAGTTTCCGCGACAGGTTCTAGATTTAACGCTTAACAAGTCTAACACTCCGTAAGCTTACCAGTCTGCAGTGGACGGGTTAACCTTAGATTAAATAATCTTTTAATCATTTCGTTACCGTTATTTAGTATTTTTTCATTGTTCCTGTTTTAGTAAAATTTGTTTAAGAATAAATTGAGCAAGCAATTGATAATTACGTTTAATCTCAATAAAAAATCTTTTAAATACCCAGAAACTATTACAAAATATAACGCTCTGATAACTATTAAAGAAAAAATTTAAGACCTATGTGGTTTGTTTATTTATTGACTAGTATAGCTATAGTATAGCTATTCTCATTGAAACTAAACAAAGGTAAAGTTCTCAATCCGGCCACATGCCTCCGTGTCGTTAACCCAAGAATATAAAGTTGATCTTATTCTTAAAAAGTAAAATCAAACAGAATTATTCAAACAACGGGCAGTTCATTAAGCAAATTTAAACAAAACACCCGCCGTTCCTAAAATAGCTTAACAATCTTCGAGCTCGTAAATAAAAGTTCAGATCTCCATGTTTTGTTTTCAGATTCATCTATAATTTAAATTTTCCGCAAAATTTCATTCTTGATAATAGGTACGTTCTATAAAAACGCAACTAAATCGGCATGAGTGCATTTTGCGCTGTAGAGTATTAACCTATTTCACCTATTTTTAAAGAATTTCCTTAAATAGATAGTATAAACAACTTCCTCATAACACGACGTCACCGGCGTCTCTGTATCTGTAAGTACAGCAATAACGACCCCGTGTATCCGGTAAAATATCAATAACAATTTCATAAAAGAATTGAGTATTGAATAAATACGTAAGTTACGATTTGGGGGAAGCCACCCTCCTAGTCATCTCACGCTCCATCACCGAGACGTTCCGAACGCACGGTTTGTTATCAATGTCATGTTATCATGCTAACTCGAATCTTAAAAACACGCCTTACCGTTACGTTGCGAGACCATGTTTTCGTAACCGCTTTATGTTAATCATTGTTAGTGAAGGCCCGTTCGGCGTCTAATTTTGCGTGTAGTTGGGGCTATAAATAACAAGTCATTGGGTTGGCTGCAGATGTTGGTTAGAGCGGTTTGTTGCCAGGCTTCATGGGTCACTTGCTGGTTAGATCTGATAGCCTTAAGCTACAGTCAATTACGCCAGACGAAACATATCTTTAATAACTTTTGATGTCTTTATCTAAGTGTTTATGGCTATTTTGTAGAACTCTATGATAACTGATGAGAAAGAACACGCGAATTGTGAACCTACCAAAGTTGAAAAAGACGCGACACTTGGCGTCAAGTTATTATACTTAACTTCCCTAGCTCGATAAAATACCGCAAAGTAAATAATGACGAGGCTTTAACATCTTATTTCAAAGAGCTAACAAGCAGGGCGCATGATGCGCGTTAAACCTAACCCGCGTAAATTAAGGCAAACACTCAATTCCAGAGGCCGACAATCCCACAACAGCATCTTTTCTCGCTTACGTTTTGCCGCGCCGCAGAATTTAATGCACGTAAAGTTAAAACCGCGGCGCTCTTATTAACAACACCTTGACGAGATTCTTGTCGCCGAGCAGATGTCTGACGATAAACGTGATTAAGGTTTTATTATTATTACTGTAGAGTTTATTACTTTCTCTAAGGTTTGTGTTTTGTTTATCAGTTATATTAAATTCTGTCAGTATATGTATACTAGATTCGTCAGGTTACACGTCACAAACGAGAATAATAAAACTTATTTCGTCTTATTCAATATTTATTAACTATTTTATGAAAATTACCTATTTACCTGCATTTATTTCGTAAAATATTTCACTTTTAATTGCACGAAATTTACAGTATTCCTTGACCTAGTTGTTCAATGGGTGCTAAAGAAATCTGTAATATTTGAAGCGAAAACATTATTACAAAATTTTAATCACCATTAAAAGACTTCTGAGTGGACAAAGGGCTTACAAATTAGCGCTTTGATGGGGTTTCCACTCCGACGAGTCCTTAAAAAGTGCAATTATCTTCCATTTGGCGCTCACAAGCGGGGATTAATTGATATTGAGCTCATATTGAACCCAGATACACGTGTTGCGACGCCGCTGTAAGTGCCACATAGCAAATTAATCCACCCGTATGTCGAATCAATTAATTCCACTGACATTAATGACTCCCCTCTCCGCGTTCTTCATTCAGTACTATTTCCGCGCTAATTATCTGTTTTCTTTTGCCCGAGTTGCCAACAAAACATCAACTGTACTTATTAATTAATGAAATGGGTCACGCCAGTCTTAATTCCTTAACTTTCCCTCTCAACAGACTTTTTATACAAGTTCAGGTCCTCGAAGTCCGAAACGATGAAACAACTTTTTCGTCTTTTTTGCCAATGAACATACCCTCCGAAGAATATAGTATGAGAATCACGTAAGCGAATATGTAGAACGGTTACACATTTATTTTCATAACATTATCTCCCGGCAACGATTAAAAATGATGGACGACCATCACTGCCGGTACTAAAATGTTATCCAAATATTCGGAGAAAAACGGAAAAATGACATCAATCAATACCCCATGACGTGTCCTACTAATCTCGGGAAGTAAATAACCGCCCTGGGTGCATTCACCCCGGGCCCGCGCCTACACGTACAAGTCGCATATTTTATTTCATGACTTTTTGCTTGTCGAAGCGTGGCACGCTGCCGGCACGCAGACGGGCTACATCCCGCGGAAAGACCCGCCGAGCGTGACAGTCGCGCGATAACGCCGCGACGTCGCACTGTAATTAGATTAAGCCGGCACCGAGAAAACTCCGCCATAGTTAACTACTTTATTTGCTTGCTCTAACACGTACATTTGCAAAGTTTCCCTAGATTTATGATATTGATAAAGTTTGAGCGTTCTGACAAACAAATTGGTAATTTATAATTGATGATTCGTCCGAGATACCGCCGTAAATTTTGATACAAGATTATCCTTAAAAAATCATATACTTTCCCAAAAATTATCGCATCGCATATTCGATTTGTAATTTAATTGTCTCATTATTAAGTCAATAATAAATTTATCGGTACAATTTCAATATCGTGTACAATGTGCAATACTTTCGCAGCAATTACGATTTTTAAATAACTGTCTTTATTTATTAGATAGATAGTGCACCGCCTTGGAAGCTCATGGACAGCACCGCAAGGCGGAAAGCTAGTCGGAAATAAATTAAAGGCTGGTTGGTTCAGTGGTAGGCGGGTCGCGGGGCGGGCGCCGATGCCCGCAGGCGCGCGTGCTCCGAGCGCGCCCGAGGACATACGATCGTTCTGCTCCGAATCGTAACGAAGTTTGACGATCGCAACCACCCTCCGTCGACGCGTGCTGGAACCAGTCGTAGCGAGGGCCGCCAGGGCGTTGGGGCGTCCCATTGTGTACACAGTGCTCGGTTATGTAACTGAAAAAACTTATTTATTTATAAACTTAAACGGACTCGCGAGTCGCCTCCGACCGTGGCGATGGCCGGCCCACGCCGATTGACGCATATCCGAGGCAGGCCGACGCTGCCTGCCGGGTTACAGTGATGTGTGCGCTTATCCTCGCGGCGAAACCACGTCAGAACAGATTTAGCGTTGCGTTATCAAAATTCAATTGAAGTGCCTTTGGTATGACTTTACAGCCACCTGTCAAACATTCGGCTAACGCTATTAAACACGTAACTGTTCTCGTTTAACAACTTAGCTTTAAATTAAATTTAATGTTATGAAGACAATCCACCAAATTGCTGTGACAGTTAATGTTAAGGACGTTGACAGATATATTGGGTGCAAATATCGGGATGTATGAGTTGTCGAAATCGAATGTGTATTTTAAAAAGATGACGGGTATACGTAACGTTGTTGTTCCAATTAAAAAGAACAAATAGAACAACAAACCAATTGGAATTTGGCGCAATGCAGGACGCCTGGGTGAATACGTCCACCCGTGTAGCGGTGACTCATTCCGAATCCGTAATTGCTTGGTGAATCTATTGTACAATTGTACGTTCGGTGTCGACTAATAAAAGGTGGCATCTGTTTCACAAATTGGTGACTATTGTTTGACTAGTCGCTGAATGCAAGTCGTGGACTGAATTTCCGACATGATTTCACATCACATTAATAATGCTGATTCGAATTGATTTGTACGTGTCGAGCATTTTGTGTTATCACCAACAATGCATAGACACTGATTTCAATCCAAATTTTGTTAATAATTGAATGCCAAAGCATTAAAAAACAGATCAAAGCGCGGGCTTTTAACGCAATCGGCAGTAGTGTATGTTTAACTATTCCCGTTCTTGTTCACGTGTGTCAAATGGAATAAATAATAGATAACCTTATTTCGTTCCCAGCTGCCGTGTCCCGACATGCGATAAGTAATCACTTTGTACAGGGTCCCAAATTGCATTTGCCCATAGATACGAGCCGCTCTGCTTTGCTTCACTACACCGATCCCATCTATCTCTACTTTGGGGATTGCCTTTCTATCGTTTGAAGTGTGTTACTTATTTAGTTTGGCAATTTCTGTTCCTCTACATTTCTATCAGGGTATGTTTGAAGTCGACTTGTTTGAAAGCTTCCTAAGTCAGGTATCCAAGTTCGGTATCGCGTTATTGAGAATTCCAATTTTAGACTTGGCTTCAACTAAAGGTCAGCGTATTCTCTAGAGGATTGCCATAAATTAGCCACTGAAGTGAGTCGGTAAACTGTAATTACATCCTACCATTTTCACGGTAACGTCTTGACATTTTTTTCTCATTTCAATGTCTCCTCATGCTCCTACGAATGACAAATCTCAATAATGCAACAGAAAGAACACTCTCAACACAAAAATAAAAGAGCCCCATTAATTCTGCCGACATACGAAATGTGCATTAACTTAAAGAGGGAACGCAGGCGGGGCAGGAACAATTTATGTACTAAAAGAATCTCTTAGCCGTGATCTTTTTATTTTATTTTGAGCTTTTAGTACGTTGTCTACTTTCATGTTGTGTTCAAAGGTCAGTAATTTGCGGAGACAATCGTTTATTGTCTATAAGAGGCTGTGTAAATTAACATCCGCCACTCGGTCCCGCCTCTTTGTTTACTTGTAGATATGCCTAATTAAAAAGCTTCAAAATTTATGCCACCGTTATTAGTTATTTAAAATCTTAATGAGTCTCCTTAATTGGACTAATTTCGAGAATCTCAACAACTTTGAAAACTCCTCGCCGCTGTCATATAGACAGATAAGCATAATTTTGTAATAGCTCAGAAACCGACGCGAAATTATACTTGAATTAAAATTTGGAGTGATTTCAAATATCTTTTAAATTATCTCTTTTCACCTTTCTTAGTGATAAAAAATAGTGTACTTTTAAAACTTAAATAAATTTGTACCTATATCCATGTGATTATTAACTTGATTGCAATTCTTAAGGTTGCATTAGATATGCACTAAAAACGAGATCAGACGAGGTTTAATTTACTGGACTGGAACTTTTTAATTCTCTGTATTCTTTTTGTCCGACACTAAACACAACATAAAATTTGCATTATTGTGATTCTTTTAAACATCGACACATGAAAAAAACTATTCATTTTACTCTATGAGGATATTTTATTCGATCCAGTGGCATTATGTATAGTTTAGACTAAACAATCGATCACAGAATCATTCACCCGCGGAAGTAGGTAATTTTGACGAACAAACTCAAGAATGTAGCTTGTATTGACGTTCAACAGGGATGATGACAGGGTTAAAAATATATCATTCTAATTAGTCCGTAAAATAGATTATGGAAAAAATTAGACACATACAGCGTGTCTCTGACTTAGGGGCTTTAATTGTAAAGTTGGATTCTACTCACTTAACTGATCTAATTTTGTTTTAACACATTAAAAAAAAACAATAATTTAGGTACTTAATTAGACCTCAAAGTTTAATCGTTAAGTCAATGTATCAGAACTGGCGATAATATCGTTATCTCGTGGTACAAGGGTAGCATTAGGTCCCTTGGTACAGGGGCTTTACAACCATATTTTTTTTCTAATCCGTTTACAAATTTTCTCTTTTAGTGTGCTCTAAATAGGTTTATCTTAGTATTTCGCTTAAAAAAACATAAATTTGACAATCTCAAATTTTCATTGACATCTTCTTGTCAAATAATTTTTATTCAGTAAATACAAAATGCCGAATCAACTGTTTACGTCGGCAGAATTAACTGATATGGTGTTACTGTACAGAGAAACACAAGGAAATGGAGCCCGAGTACTCAGACTTTACCGAGAACGGTTACCCAATCGTCGATATCCACACGCAAGTACAAGGGCTGCAGCTAGAATTTTTGGAGTCCACCACTCGGCACATTGAACTCTGATAAATGAACACGTTGTAAATTACTTAAATGGGTTGCCTGATGGCCATGCTGATTTGGTATCAACGTGCAACTGGTGCACCACCGCATTCCGTGGCCTTCCGTATCAGATTAAACGAAATCTTAAAATCGCTGGATTGGAAGTCATGGTCCTCATCAATGGCAGCCAAGATCACCCGATTTGACGCCCCTAGACTTTTATTTATGGGGAGCCAGTAAAGATGATGTGTATGCGACGGAGTCTGATACGATTGAAGTAGGTAATAAGAGAAAAGATCATTGCCAGTTTTCGTAAGATTCGTTTGGCGAATAGTTTACCATCTGTTCATCGATCAATCTTAAGAAGATATCTAACTAGCATGAGACGAAAGGGTAGGCATATTGAAACAAGATGGAACCGAAGTTCGAGAGTGATTATTAATTCTGGTAATTTCCTAGAAGCTGTTCGATTTCAATGTTAGTTTTTGTTGCGATTATTAAATTATTCTCCTACACAAAAACCTTTCATTTTACTGTTCTTTTCGTCACGATTGCCTTTATTTTAATAATCTTATGCGAGATTTACATTCGCAAGTTACTGCTGCAAGTATTGAAACTCTTACTTAGGTACTTGTAGTTGCGTTTTATTGCTTGCAGCAATAACTAACAGATGTAAACTCGGCATTAGCGAAAGTTGCAAGTAAATTAGTTATTAGTTTATCTTTTATCTCACAATAACGTAAAATCAATCTACGGCCATACTTAGTAGATAATTTGTTATTTTTGTCATTCGCTCAAGACTTTCGACTTGACAACTTGTCATGTCAATATCACAATGTACAACTTCGGTTATAATCGTAGCAAAGCATCGGAAATCACGACTATTTCCTAACTCATTTTACCAATCATAACTTACGTTGCTATGGTTTCTGTGAAAACTGTTTAACAATGTCCGCTAGAAGCGTCACCGTATAGGCGGACCGGTTGTCGTTAAGGCCTACTGTTACATCAACAGTTACTAGGTTACGGTTGCTAGACTTGCAATTGGTTGACGAATACAACCGAACAAGCCGTCCGAACTCGCACGAAGAAATCATCGGGAAAATTCGGAAAATCCCGAGCCGACCGTTATTTTTCGGGGTTTGACGTTACTATGGTCACGATGTAACAAGAACTTCTTGGCCAATAGGTGATCACAATTTCACCGGAAACTATCGTTGTCATGGCTACGCCATAGCGTAAAATCTGCTATTTGACATAGTTAAAATGTGACAATTGGCTAGTTTCCTTCCGAGTCAAATCAGCAGCTTTTTTACATACTTACGTCAAAGTTGATTCAAGTGCTTATCCGTTAATGTTTTGATAATCTGCGAATCGTGTGACATTTGACATGGCGGTTATTACTTTTAATTACGCAGACGTCAGTGGACGCTGTACATTGAAAATTCCATTTACTTTGTATGAAATTATTAAATCTTTAAAAAAAGTTTTTTTTTAAAGTTGTAGAACAAAAGAAGTTCCGTTTGAGGAGTTAAGTCGATACCTACATTTAAAGCCCCTATGTCAGAGACACCCTGTATATGTTATAATTTATCAAATAATTAAATATCGACAAAGGTACAGATCATCAAACTTCCTGAGTGCGTTCTCGTGACGTCACGTTTGAGTAAAAATCAGTACAATTTTCACTCAAACGTGACGTCACGCGAAACTTTTAGGCACTGTACCTATTATCGTCATTTTTCGTCTGTGAAATGAAAGAAAAAAATTGTGTACAATATTTTTTCGTAGTCTATCTGACGGACTAAATAGATTTTTTTGTCATCTAGCCTATTATTGTTTACACCTGTTAGGGTACTAGGGGTTCCTAGTGCCCGTCATAATGGAAAAAAAATGATCCCATTTTACAAAGAAATTTCCTAGAAATTACCGTGGCTCCCGGGCATCACACGACACGATGGACCAAACTGTGACGCCTCAGTGCGTTGCGCCCTACTTTTAACACACGAAAGTTCGCGTCTGCTATTAGCGTAATTAAAACGCGACGAAACTACAAAAGACACTTCGTTCTCTTCGTTCGACAGGCTATTTATTTTCGTCTTAACTCGGCAAAGATTCAAAGTAAGACTTCCCTTTGAACTGCAACTACGTTGTTTACAGAGCGAGCCATTATTTAATTCTAGTTACCAGGTTGTGACTGCAGTCCTAATAGCGATATCTTTGAAGCACGAAGCGTTTCGCTCAATTATAGATACGGCTGGTTTTATTGTGATTTTTTAAACCTTCGCGCTGCCTTGTTACCGTCTGCGACAGAACAGCCCACTTCAGCTGCAGGCCGATTGCTTCGGATCCGCGTTTTAAGTGGACATTTTTCTTTCGCCAATTTAAGCACGTACCTATTTTGTTTTTTATTTGGTCTGCTCTTCCCGAAAGAACAGAAACCTATTTGTCACACATCTCGTTACTTAGCTGATTACAGGAAATTATTTGGTAAACTTTATGGCGTGATAATGTTATTATATCGTGAAAGGTACCTACTTAAAATTTTCATGTGTGCTTAAACAAGACTTGTTTGTAATCGTAACAGGTTTTTTTTCGTAATACTAAAATAACTAACTACAAAATACATTGTTTTCGGGTTGTTTACTTGAGATACCTGAAAGTTGCTTTATGCCAAATTTCATTATTGCATTAGAAGCATCCAGTGGGTTTTAAGTCTTTGCGAAAGCATAGGAAATGCAACTGATTACTTTTTAACAGCTTTAAAGTACTTCAGACCTCACTATTAGGTACCTATCTAATTTTATTTTATTATCTCAACGCGTACCTCAGTAAAATGGTCTTGACAGACAGACAGACGGACAGAGAAATGATCTTCAATAGGTGTGGTTTTTTTTCCGTTTAGATGTGCGGATTCCGAACAATAAATGCAACAGCTACGAATGTGACTGTCATAAAATTATATTACTAATTGCTTGTTAATACGATATTGAATCCTGTGAATGCTGTTTTAAAAGCCAATGATTATTATCAGAATCAATAATTAACCCGATATGTGGAATCACAATGGAATAAATAAATTATGTTTGTGTTTATTTTACGCGACATTTCCTGAACACAATTGCATATTTTGTTTAAAAGTGTGACTATTATTAATAGATGAAAGAGCAAACCGTGTTTTAACTTTTCTTATAATGTACCTACAAGCAGAAATAAAAATATCTTTCATTTCCCATTAGAATGAAATTAATAAACACTTTTTTTATAATGATCCCGATTTCATAGACCGGGGGACCAACCAAACTATGTTAACTAAAAAGAACCAGCTTGTTCACAGGCTTTTCTGACTCGTAGTTCGCTGTGAGTTCGTACTGAGAATTGAAATTTGAAATTATTACGTCCACTAGCAACGGTTTGAATTAGAACTTTGCACTTCCGTGTTAACGTTACGTCAAACCAACACAATATAGGTAACTGAAAATAATCTCACAGTTATCAAATCAGCTTTGAACAGAGTTTAACGCAATCAAGCTTTTTTAACTAACACATTTTTGATTCTAAAATTGAATCATTTTTGTGATCATCATATTCAATGTTTCATATTATAATTACGACAAGTTTAAATTAAATCACTTACTGATATTAAAGCATTCAATACTATAACGTTTACAGCTCTACCTCGAAGCAAATTTATTGCAGCAACTAGAGTTGTATCATTTGTAAAGAAATAATTGATTAAAACGGGACTTGACTGTAACACGCACACTTGTCTGACGTTCACACTGATTTTCTTTAGTCAAAGTATTGATACAATACGATATTATTAGCATAGATATCGTATCTTCTTCTTGATTACATTTTCATACATTTATGCTGTCATACCATATAAACCGTTTAAACACAAATTGAACACATGTTTCATAAAAATGCAGCTCATAAAATATTCCGACACAGCACAAGACTCATAAAACACGCGACGTTGGCACGTTCACGTTTGAATATTTTTCTTTTGCTAGCATAAAAAGTTCCCATAATGGCCACATTGGTAAAGGGGTTCTTTACAAACGTCTCGTTTGAAGTTTCCAATTTATGTATGTTAACATGGAGGAATTGGTGATATCGTGCAGAATTAATTTAGGAAAGTAGGTACGAAATTAATTTAGTGGATTGTCTATAACATTAATTAAATGAACCAAATATTGCTATTGGAAATAGTTCACTTCGTAAATACTAGTGAACTTCATGATTATGATAATGTTAATTAATTTCTACATAATGACATTTGAAGATTGAAAAGTTGTACCGTGAAAGTGTTCTTTGTCACACTATAGTGTGTAAAATGCTGAATGGATTTTCAAATCAGTAAAATGTCGAAAGTGAAGCGATAACGGAGGCGAAGGCAGCGTCGCGGGAGCGGGAGAGGCAGCGGAGCGGCAAGGCGGTCGGCGCGCGCCGGCGCGACATGAGGTGACGCCTGGCCTCCGCCGCCGCTCCCGCCAATGATGGTGGAGACGCATCGCGCGCCGCCGCCGCGGTGCGCGCGCGCGCCGGAGCCCCGCGCCAAGCCGGCCTCCGTGTCCGCGCCGCCCTCGCTGGCCGGCAGCGACACCGTCATGCACCTCCGGCGCCGCCGCCACAAAACCGTGCACTTCGGCGAGAATCTTCTCATGCAAGTCTGCGCCGACCGCGCACACCTGGCGGCACTCGGAGCGAGGATACCCGATGTCTCCTTCTGCCACAAGGCCCACACTGGCCTCCGCAAGGGCGACGCGCGCTTCTGCTGCGTGGCGCACCACTGCTGCCTGGCCGCGGGTGCGCTCGCCGCTCTCACGTCCAACGGCAAGCCGAAGCCGCGCCGCGAGCGCAGCGGAGATTCGCACTCGAGCGGGGGTGAAACCGCAGACAAAGGGGATGGCGGTGGCACTGCGAATAAGAAAGAGCCGAAACGCAAAACCAAGCATCATCATCATCACCACCACCATCACAAGGTTCATAATTGCCCCTATCACGACGTCGCTCCTCCGCCCGAAGATGAACCCGAAGAGAAATGTATTGTGCCGAAGAAAACCGTTTCGCCTTATCTCTATATACCTAGTAAATTAGAGCCTAACGTTCAACAGTTGTTCAGTTTCATTGAGAGTGTGCTAAGTGCGTGGGCGGCCGAGGACGGGCTGACCAGCACGGGCGAGTACTCGGAGCCGGACGAGCGCATGGTGCGCCGCCGCAAGCTGCACAAGTACAAGAAGCGCACCGACGTGCTCAACATTCGCCGCATTGTCTACGAGGTGTCCATACTACACGGTACTAGGCTACTTGGCAATGTCAGATTTCGACATTATCATTGGAAGGGAACTGCGCAAACTTGCAATGAAGCATTTCTAAGAAAGGTAAGAAGAAATGTTTACTCGGATATTTAAAATGTAACAAGTTTTTTACACTTTCCAATGAACATACAGAAATAACTCAATCTGACTTGACTGTGACTCATACCACCATGATTAACTTTTCAGTAATGGATCTCAATTATCTTGTATAACAGAATACCAACCACTTAAGTAGGTACCTCATGTTGTTTAAGCAGCAGTTTGATCTAGGTTGAGTCTCCAGTAACCTCGTCAGATTGAGTTCAAGAGAAATTAGTGGCTCTCACAATAAATTCCGTAGAGATAAAAAGCTCGAGGTAGATAGCTAACATTTTGACCTTATTTTAGTTTCCTCCTCGGGAAAGCGCAATTTCCTTTCCTGCTAATGAGGCCTTTTCTTTTCCTTGAAAAATAACCCTCTATTTGTGTGTAAAATATTTATCTAGCTTTTTGTGTCTTCCGTTTGCTTCGACGGAACTCTTTTACGTATTCCTAATTAAATCAAAAAAGCCGTGACATGAAAAAAACAGTCCTGAATAAAATACTTCAAAACGGTTGTCTAAACTGCAATTTGCTATTTCGAATAAACTCGGTTATACTGATTTACTCGTGCTTAATTTTCTACGAAGGCCTTCAAAGCCCGTAGAAATATTAAAATGTACCGACATAGTAAAACTTTGTTCCAAACTACAACTTCCTAGTTAAGCTATATTATACGTCCCGTGGGTACTAAACTGCTGTGCTGGCTCTGAGGTGCCAAAAAGGACTAAATATTAAATGCAACGGAAGTTTAGTCGTAGTACCTCACGAACGGCTTCAAACTTCAGCCCGGACTAGGCAACCTAACAGATGACAAACCCCCAGCAAACTCCATTTCCCTTTATTGTTTCGTCACTAGTAATTTGAAACCTTTGTCTCAGAGAATTGCGTTAAAGTTAATACATAGATTAATTTACTTCATCAATGGAATATTATAACCACTTATAAATTAGGGATTTTATAAACCGGTGGGATGAATGGTCCTTCTAAAAAGGAGGCTTTACTTAAACGCAAAAATAACGAAACCGCACCTGTCTCACAGAAAATCTGGTAAGGTACCGCCATTTATATCGTTTCGTTGCTAAGTTTGAGCGCCGCAGGCTTGCTGGAGGATTTGCCGCTTCACCCCTCTACGAGAAATCCAATGAATTTCATAAAATCCCTACTTAGAGAGAACATTCGCTGTCCGTCTGCCATAAATTCAGTGGTGGACTTTGTGTGATGGTGCTTTTAAAGGGAAAGATAATTGGATGCAAACCGCGTTTCGTTGAATATTTAAGAAGTTTACTAATGAAACACTAGCAACATTCACAGTAGTTAAATTTGCAGCAACGTAGGAAGATACTTAAAAAGAAACAAAGGTTGTGTCTATTTTAACATAAAGTAAATTAATGATTTAAGAGATCCAAATTTATGATATTTTTAATGTTATACCAGAGTACCTTGCGATAAACATCAAGACGCTTTATAACAATAATAACGCAGTTATCTTATTGTGTGAAAATTACGGGATTGACTCTAAAATTCTCTCTATTAGTCAATTATTCTATACTTCTTGTAGTTGTTGAGATCACACACCGTGCCAGAAACAAAACCAACTCTATAAGCCACGGCTTGGGTTTATCCTATCGAGTAGATAAACGCCATCACCAATACATTTGTACTTTCGGGCTTCGCTGAAAACCAGCGTTGCTGCACCTTACTGATGCAGCAAATCATGCTGAGCGAAGACCCATTTTTCAGTTTTCTTTTGTCACCAAGAAGTACTGCAATAGTTTTCATACGAAAACCGAATCCTGATGGTTTGGAGACCTTAAAATAGACATTATTCCTTTTTCTTTTTTCTTTTCTCTTTCAATTTATTATCGCCAATGTTGTACACGGTACTAACATTAGGTACCTAATAATCCGCATTCGAGTAAGTACATGGATTATCAGATCGCACTGTCCGAATCATGTTATTTCCTAAATAATATACACATTACTGAGGTCACGACCTCAATCCTTATCAACCTGCAATTTTGTTCGGCCAGGTAGGAGCTAAGATGGCTCTATTAGATGGATAGGTACGTATATTGAAAAAAAACTGTTGGTGCTATTTAATACAACTGCACGCCACGCTTTTTTGCTAACTTAAAATAAATAGATAATTACGAGAGACTTATCGAAAAAATAGGAATATATTGCAGATAAAATACACAGGAGTTAAAAAAAGTAGAGAAGTCTCCTGCTGCGGTGCCTGCGAAATATATTTTTATGAAAAACTCGAGTTGTGTAGTTTTTTTGTCGTGAAAGGCGAGGGCGCAGCGTCAAGGGCCATCGAGGCGAGAGCTACCGCCGCCCGCATGCGCCTCAAAGAAACTCCTTCCTTGTTCCCGCGTACATTGTGTTGCGATCAAAAGCATTAAAAAAAAATTTTTTTTTTAATACTTTTTATAGATTTATAGTCTGAGCTGAGCGCTTAGACATTATTACTAACAGATCTTACTTTACAATGGTTCTAATGATCTACAAACAGTAGGTTCACGTTTGCGACTTCGATTAGGGAGATGAAAGATGTATTTTTTCTTTAATTTTCCTAAGCGACATAGAATGTAAATTAATACAGGCGTCGGTCTGACCATACATAGATATAGAATTACGTTAATGAACAACGTCAAACTTCAAGTTTATGGTATAAAATCACCAATAATTTAGCTATAGGTTTAAATAAATTAAATTCATTAATCTATTATTAACCCCGTGTGGTGCCGGGTTAGAATAGCACCTCCCCCTTTCTTCCCGTGGGTGTCGTAAGAGTCGACTCTGGGAAAGGGTTAGTGTATTGTGGGCGATGGGCTAGCAACCTGTCACTGCAATGTCACGTTTAACCATCTGGATACCCTGAAATTGCTAGATGTGGCACTGAATTCTTGAATTCATGTGCTCTGCCTACCCCTCTTGGGAATACAGGCGTGATGTATGTATGTATGTATGTATTATTAACTTCGTCACTATTTGGGTCATTTGGCAAATGTGAAACATGACTATCTTCCTGTTCCCGAACTCTAATATTGCGTTTGCTGACGAGAGTTCAAACCTGTTCTTTTATATCTACCACACGCCATTCGATGCTTACTAATGTTAAATATTTGATGGATGCTTGTCACTACTAGCTATTAGTCAGTCAAGTGAAACCATAATAATACCTTACATTTCTTGTTGATTCCGTAGAATATTTGATTAAACTGACGGCATAATATTCTACATACAAAGAGTGACCGCGTAAACGTACAACTATGGAACATCTATCAATAACAATTTAAGTAGGTATATTGTACAAAATATTTACACGAAAATGTTTTCCATTTTATAAGTCGCTAAGACTGCTTGTACTCTGGTACGGAATTTGCTTCATAGGCAACGTAATATCAACTTGTGAAACTAGGTTTAAAGCTGCCGTTATTCATTTTTATTACGTGTAGTTGTTGATCTTCAGGTTGCCTTTGGAATATTATTATTAAATATCATTGGACAATATTTTACACCAATCACCTAGTCCCAAATTAGGCAATTAATTGCCTGTGTTATGGGTACTAGACAACGGATAAACTTATTTGTATAATATATAAACATCCAAGACTCGAGAGCAAACATTCGTATTCATCATACAAACATCTGCACCGACCAGGGATCGAACCCGGGACCTTAAGCTTCACCACTTCTTAAGCTTCTTTATTGTAACCATTAACCTTTTTTCTTACTCATAAATATGGAAAAATATCAACAGATTACTTTATCTTAGTGGATATTTGATATATTTTCGAAAATCATTAACAGTGTTGCAGTAATTGCCGGTCTAAATACGGAAAAGTCCTTTTGCAGATTTTTTTTTATTTAATTTGCGAGAAGTACGGACGACTGCGAAAGCTTCAGTTAGAATCTGGAAATAAACACTACCATATCGTTTCGTCATGTAGTTATTCTTGACGGATAAATGTCGTCATTATCATCGTTGATGAAGATTATGTTGCATTGAACTTAATTTTTGACAAATTGAAAAGATGATTTGGTTGATATTTCTTCGCTAGTGAGTTACTTATAGATTGACTCGTAAGCTATTGCGTACAATTTCATGATCTATGCGCTTTGCAGTGAATTTAGGAATTTGCAGATTACGTTATCGTTATTTTATTACACGTGGCCTTTAATAATTTGGAGTAGAATTGTGGCTAATGGCGTCTAATCATAAAAAAAAAAAAAAAACATTTTAACATAAGTACTGATCATCTGGAAACCGCCTAGTTCCAAGCCATTTAGTATACAATCTATACTAATATTATAAAGCTGAAGAGTTTGTTTGTTTGTTTTTATGAACGCGCTAATCTCAGGAATTACTGGTTCGAATTGAAAAAATATTAAATGATAATTTTCATTTTATAACATTACACGGGGATAGAAGTAGATTTAACAAAAAACCGGTGGACTAAGAAAAATCCTGTCAAGGAAGTGAAATCGTGTGAATAAACTAACCTAACAAAGGTTTCAACTGCGTTGACTGTTCTCTACTAAGTAGGTATTTGATTAAAAGGTGCCTTAACTACCCCGTAGTTAATGCTCTGCAATGAAACTTTTCCCGTTTGCTTCAAAGTTTTAGACACATGATAGACATGCGGCAAATTACATCACTTAACTATAAAGTAACAGAGAACTGCAAACAGGAAATAAAACCACCGTTTCGAAATAAAGCAATTTTGATCATTTATGTATGTACAATATGTACATCTATGTAACAGTTACCGTAACTGATTGACAGTCTGACTGATTGATACAAGACTTAAACCGCACTAATAAATCAGATCAAATTCGTCGAAAATACTGATAAATGCACAAACTTTTCTATCTGGGAAACTTAAACCATCCATAGATTATTATATTTTGACGTGTCATAAAACATAAAATAAAAAGTTGTAAAACGTTTATTTTGCTCATCCGTGACTTTTACGTAGGTACATGATACTTATGTCCATATCGACGGTGGAAAGCATAAACGCTGTAACCGACACATTGACGAAATTTTTTTTATTGCATATTTAGATTCAGTTTTTAGGGTTCCGTAGCCAAATGGCAAAAAACGGAACCCTTATAGATTCGTCATGTCTGTCCGTCTGTCCGTCTGTCCGT
>BHDV01063477.1:110051-148163 GCA_005406045.1 Adoxophyes honmai
TAGAAAATTTTACGAAGTTTTTTGGCTCTGGTGTAAAGTTCACATTTTGTGGGTTACAGCGTTTATGCTTTCCACCGTCGATATTGTCCATGTTACAAATGTGTGTCTTAACCTTTAACTACCAGATCGCATCACATAACCCAGTAGTAAAGACTATAACCAACATAATACTGCACACATGCTGACGTGGCCTGAACTCCATCCTATTGTCCGCATATGATGATAGCTTGGTTAGCGTTTAAAGTCCGTCGAGTAGTTCAATAAAACGGACGATTTAGAAATTACGCGAACAGCAACACTGCGCGCTTGGCGCCTAGCTAGTCCCTTCGCATACAGTACCGACATAAACAAGCGTGCTTGGAGCTAAAGACTAAGCAAGACCTACCTGGCTGTGGGGACATAGCCTATGAGTTCTTTTCATTATTTGGTACAAAACTAATTGTAAGATACATATAAAATACAGTCATTCCAAGGGGTGTTACTAAATAATTTGTAAATACCTTTCACGTTCAAGCCCGGGGCATTTCTGAGTTTAATATTGCAATTTATTTCACAATGCTACCTGTAAATAACTTCAGTCTTTTTGTTCCCATCGTTTTGTAATGAAATATAACTTAATCACTTCCTATTCAGTGATGTACAACAAATAAATTTAGTTACGGCTGGAGTAACGCGTTTACCGGGGTCTCCATCGTTTAACGACCTTTAAGATTCAGACGCCCGTCGGCACAGCCCGCCTTACACTAGAACGAGTCGGTAAGCTTTCAAAGTGTAATAACATCTTCAATAAACTGTTCCAATTCAAAATCATTGCAAACCGAACTCGGCGCGAGTCTTCCAATGTAAATTTTAATATGTTCAGCGGAAAAAATATGATCCAGTCCTTTCAATTATTTTAAACAGAACGCATACTACTGAAATTCATTTTGTGTATTTCAGTTTTACAAAAGGCTTTTAAAGTTACTGTAAACTACCAGATAACAGCGAATGATGAGAAAACTGTGAGCACAAAACAGCAAATTAACTACCTACCTATGTCTAGAAAACTATCAGTTATTTTGTTATTTTAAATAGCTACCAACAATATTTGACTACACAAATTACATTTAACATATTAAAATATTCGGCTAATATAGCAAAAATAGCAATGTAACAAAAATAGTAGGTACCACTGATTCATTCAATGTAACATTACAATAATTTAACTTGCAATAACAATACAAAATACATGTTTTGTAGTTAGCCATTTGATATTTGAAGTTAAATATAACTTCAAGTATTTCAGTTACATGACATATTTACGTTTAAAAAAAATCTGCAACTCGTCTTTCTGAGCTACGTTCGCTCAGCGCTCCATTTTCCGCTCGATCAAATATGCTCGGAAACGGAAGTCTCTCAAAGCATGATTGGACATGGACATGAGAGCCACCCATAGATCACTGTAAACAATTCAAGAAATATTTGCCCAGTCAGACAAACTGAGTGCGGAATTCGACGAAGCAAATAATTCAACTTTGAACGACCAATTAAATTTTTGTTTCTGCAGTTTGGATTGCGTACAGACCGGTGACGTGTCAGGTGACTACATTGATTCTGATTCCATTTAAATGTTTTTGTTACACGTTTTCATATAAATACGCGCAATGTGAATGTTTACGGGTACTTTCCAGTGAAATTATGAGTTATTATTTAGTGTGAAATATTACTTTAATAAATCTTATGTTTTGCCGATTGCTCGACAGTCAGCAGGAAGAGAGCCATTAAAGGATATGTTCTCCTTTGTACGTTTAAGTTGTTCTGTATTTGCTACATTAAAGTGTTTGGTATAATAAACAGTTTTACTTACATCTTATAAATACAAAATGTCACACATTAATTCCTTTTTGGGATAAATCCGTCTTTGTACTCTAAGATTTTTGTTTGTGACTTTTCTGTAATTTATCTGTTTGTACAATAAAGAGTTTTTTACTTTACTTTAATCAACTATACAATTACCTAACTATGAATAGCTGCACATAGCGAACCCTTAAAAAAAACCGATCAAGAGTTGAGCTACCAAACTTTAGTGAAAATAAAATTACTTGCAAATACAAAAACGTACAAGAAAACGTTTTTGGTTTTTCATAAACTCCACAGGAGTGTTCATTACGACTCGCTTTGCCCTCGGCTAAAACACTAACGCTTTATTACGAGCATCCCGGTACAGTGCGCGGGTTGTAACCTTAAACTATGAAAGAACCAATTTAGCTTAACGATAATAGCGATTACAAATAGGATTTACCCTTTCACAGCTTATTAACGCTACGATGTAGCGGTCGCGGCCTCATTCCGTCAAGTTTCTTTGCGATAAAAAACGCAACACGCCACCATGTGGGTCAGTAGTTTGTAGTTTTAATGGATGGTCCGGAGCCTGTCATTTGTGAAAAGTTTGTTCCGAACAGGAAGTTTATTCACGCAATGCTACAGAAGTTTGTTGTTTGTTTTGATCAGATATCGGACGATGATCGTATGTCACTGACGACTGCTGTGTCTGACGAAGAGGACCCCGGGGAGAGCGCGATGAACTCGCCTTATAAAGGCAAGCAGACCGGCGCTGCGGCGGCTTCCTTCAACTGCACTGGTGCTGTCCGGAAAGCTGGGTAAGTCATACCGCATGCTAAAGCATAAACCCCGCCGCTTTCATCTAGTACCAATCACTCTAAATACCTAAGTTATTCGAGTGTCACCCTCAGAAACACAAAATGTTTTTAAGCAAAGAGGATAATAATTTTAAACAAAAAAAAAACCGACTTCAAATTAGCAATATTTTGAAAGTATTCTGTTTACTGAATGTAAAATCTTTACTTCATCAACAAATTCGCCGTACATCTCCATACAAAATTTGAAGAGTTCCCTCGATTTCTCCAAGATTCCAGCATCAGATCCTGGTTTCCAGTTATACCCTTTCGATTAAAAAAAAAATTTTGGAAATCGGTCCACGGGTCTCCGAGATATCGAGTAACATACACACAAAAAAAAATTAGGTCGAATTGAGAACCTAATTTTTTTGAAGTCGGTTAAAAAGAGGATAGAGGAAGCTTAGATACTAAACTGCCAATAGTTAGGTAAGTATAAGAGGCGTCATGAAGGTATTTAATTCCAAAGTTAATGCTACTATTACGTATTAAATAGATATCTTTTTACAAATTATTATTCTCAAAGTGTTATTAACTAAGGTAAACGCAGGTATTAACGACCCCCTTAAGGCAATTTTGAAATCAACGGCGAATTTTAAGTATACTGGCTATCTTCAGAGTTCTTTTATTATTTTTATACGCTAATTATATGTCTATAGATTTTATTTACTAAGTGAATTACTACCAATTACAATAATATCATGGTAAAAATATTTTTTTGAAGTGACAAAGTCGATTGTTGCTATTAGCGACCCATGATAACGGTCGTGATGCTATTAACGATTTTTAGGAAGCTATTGCCGATCGTAAGGAAGTGGTACAGAAACATTACTGAAAATAACTTATTAAAAACCAAAAATATATTAACACGTCTCGCTTTGATTAAATGGATTTGATTGGATTTGGTGTATGTTGAACAATTAAAAAAAAATCTGTATTACCTATAAGTTTATTTGTTATTTTATTAAAAAAAACCCTAGAATGAATAAAAAAACTTCCAAAATACAATATATAATACCTGCAGTGTTCTTTTGAGGATACGCAATATAAAAAAAAAGAAATTTACAGCTTTACTTCGCTATCTGTTCGAGCACAGCTATCAACAAATTTTACTCAATTACAGAAGATTAACTCGCGGGTAACAACTAGTTTAGAAATAAAAATAAGTGCGATCGGTAAAAGCTTCCGATTGTCACTATTACCGACCCAAAACCGACCATTGTGGCTCGGTAATAAAATTATTAAGTATAGATGTAAAATGCATTACCGATTCATAAAAAAAACTTAGAATGTACTTCTTCGATTAACTCGACTGTAAAATAAACTTCAATCTATTGGTATAATAAAATACAGCAGTATCAAATCAGTCTTTGATAAAGAAATCATAATTTGTAAAAATTGCAATACAACATCAATATTCGGATAATATTATAGTTTTCACAACATTGACAATGCAAAAATAAGAAAACTAGACAACATTGCATGGATCGTAAATAGATTTACACAAAGCTTAGTTCTTTGTGAATCAAATGGTTTATTCATAGTTTTGCTATCAGTTCATAAAAACATAAAAAAGAAAGAAAATCAAAATGTTATGTTGAGGCCATCACCGACCTATGGGTCGTTAATAGGATCCAGCTTAAAAAGTCGTGAAGTTATTACCGCCCTATTTTAATTTGCAGATTTCCAATATAAAAGGGCTTCTTTGTACTTTACAGTGATAGCAAATTAATAGAACACACTTTGACGAGTCAGTTGAGTGAAATCCTGTATGCTTTGGCTTCATCGTTTTGCTTAAAATTGCTTACGCGGAATCGTCACTTTCTTACCTAGTGAAACAAGGGCTAGTATGGCAACATCAGCTTCCACGCAGGTCCGCACAGAAAACGATACATTTTATCTCTATTACATATTGTTATGCACATTAAAGTATAATTAAACAATGGGCAACAAACTTGCGCGTGTGTGTGCTTACTTACTTATAGCTAAAACAGTTTTAGAATCGGAGAAATTGCAAATAATATTAATAGGTCGGTAATACCTGCAAATTTTCGATGGGTCGTTAATACCTGCGTTTACCTTAGTAATCCATAATTAAATGAAGACTAGCAGGTACAGGTACCCAGCAGAGGTTTGATATGGGCTGATTTGATTGATTGAATTACTTAGGTAGGTACTTGAAATTCACTCACGATTAGTTATCTAATTTTTTCTAGGAATCGGTGTCAATTTATACGAGCAGGGATCTTTATGCTACTAAAAAAAAATAAGACAAACATAAAAGTAGAAAAATGTGCGCTTTTCGTATTTCGGTGTCCCTGTCGCGATGCTCTAGCTTCTAGATTCTTATTTCAGTGAAGCTAGTTTAAAGGTACGAATATGTGAGAGAAATAAATGAATACATTCTCACAAACATCTACAAATAATCCAAGTTTACGCTTGTTTATAATCGTATCCCATATTTTGCGCGCAGTGAACTTGTAACGGAATCACTTCTTTATTTAGCGATGTCGTTGTTGTTTGTTTTCTCATTTCCATAGAATCTACTTACAGTGAATCTCAGTACCAAAGGGCGAAAAGCCGAAAGTGTAATTTAACTTCACAGAGGGTGCTTGTGTTTTACTTGTTTAGAAAACATGGTTCTTGAGAAGATTGTTGTGATATGCAAAGGTTGATCTAAATTTCATGACTCATACATGTAGCTCATGTTTAAGAAGTCGTCACGAAATTGAACATACCGCGAGCTGATTTAGTTTCCAACATGATTTTTCCATGATTTGAAATCAGTGCCATAACAGTAATGAACATGATATCTTTTTAGTGATTGGACTATTTAAATAACCTCGATTTTTCAACGGCGCAGAGTCGCTGCTCCAAGCGACACTATTCTAATTCACACGGGAATAAACGTAGTTCCCACGAAGAATCCAATATTCATTCGATGTACACGTCGTCGCACTTTTATGCTTGGATGATGAAAAACAAAATGTGTAATATAAATGCCGGGCTCCCTGCAGATTTTAAATAAAATGTAAGTGACAAGGAGCGGGAAAGAAAGGCGGTGTCGTACGTCGCTGACGAGTTTTTGTCGGAGCCTAAGGCGTTCTTTATGTTCCTTGCGGCTACAATCCTCTCCCATGAATCCCAAATGACCGGAGGGAAATCTTAGCCGTGACCCATTCAAACGCTGTAAAAACTGAAGGCGTAAGGAGACGAGAGCCTCTTCGACGGGAATTCTTAAACAACTTCCTTTTACAATACAAAATGTACAAACATCGTTTGCGTTGTAAATACGTTCTCGTCACTCGACTCGTTCGCGTGTACTCTTTGTTACTAAAATAATCAGTTCGATTTACGTATGTCTTTGTTTTATATTCTTCCGTGCTTCTGCTTCAACAGAATAAATTTTATAATAGTGTTTTTTAGCGTAATGCCCAATGATTAATTAATTTTATATGTTTCTTCAGTTTTGTAAAGAAAATGACAGTAACGACTCTTTTATACTGATAGTTCCCGGAACCTTTTAAGCCCAACCCTTTTCAAAAGAAATCCTTTCACTGGATAGACATAGTGGCTAAATGGAATTGCGATAAATCATTTATCTCTGGATAATTAAAGAGTCAGCATTATCGTAAAGTGTAAGTTAAGCACTCCATAAATCACTAATTCACCCTTACCTTTATTCATAGCTATGATTAATGCGTTCCCTAATGGTTATAAGTGGCAAAAATACTTATACGCTTACGTGGGACCGGGGAAAATCTAGTTTGATTGAGTTTATTACTCCGCAGTGCTGCTGGCTGTGCCGGTAATTACCGCAGAGGAAGCCCCATAACTCATCTTTGGTCCAAGTAAATAAGTGGCTGGGAGACAGAAAAATAGCTGCTATATAGTGCTATAGAAGATGACATTCGAGAAATATTTTATATGGAAGTCTATTCGAGTGAAATTGAACTAATAAAACATACAATCAGTGCCTACTCACTTATTAAGTTTTTTTTCCATTAAAGTACCTTATTTTTAATTTCGATGCAGCCATGCCAAAAATCATTAAAAAAAACTCCATGACACTTGCCAAAGTCATAACTTGTCATGTTTATTAATTAAATGAACAAAGTGTTTTATAAAAAAATCCAAAGAAAACACGTAAAGTATAAAATCAACAAGATACCTAATCAGAATGGGAGCGTCATGAAAACTTTTAAGACGGATAGTAGCTCTTCTATGAGTGTGTTTCGAGTGCGCATGGACATTGGAATATGCAAAAAGAAAGGACAAAAGCAATATCCCTCCCCGGTGAACGTTATTATTTGGGCCATGAATATACTCGGCAGGCACGGACAAGGTGTACCGATATACAAAATACGGTCCCTAATCAAAAAACATTTCTTACTTCCGTGCGGCAGAAACGAAATCAATAAGAAAATCAACACTACTGTTATGTTTGCGGTGTATTTCGGTGTTCTAAAATGTGAAAAGAACTTGTTTTTCCTTAACCCTGTTCCACCTACTGGAGTTATTATTTGTGAAACGGGGACAGCGTAAAATGTTTTAATACTGTTATATCGTGCTTTGCAATACAAATATTCAACTTAAAACTAATATATTTCTGAAATATTCGTATTTTTGTAGATATCAATTTTATTTCGATAATTACTTACGAATGCAAGGTATTAAATTGCTGTATTTAAAATAGACTTGCTTTCTACAAGCTCATTGATACTCTTTCTTCCTAGGTTCCTGAGTGTAAAGAAGTGGCTATTACGCAAGAAACACCAGATCGAGTTGGCTCGCAAAAGAGGCTGGAAGGGTTACTGGGTATGCCTGAAAGGCACTACTCTTCTGTTCTACCCGTGCGACTCGAGGGAGGGCCGATCCGTGGAAGCTGCGCCAAAGCACCTCATCATAGTGGACGGGGCTATAATGCAGCCTATCCCTGAACACCCAAAGCGTGATTATATATTCTGCTTGAGTACGGCGTTTGGTGATGCGTACTTATTCCAAGCGCCTTGTCAAGTAAGTAAAGTATGCCATATCCGATACCGTTAATATTATACCCAAGCGCTTGATATCGAGATCGCTACATGAATTAATAATCGAGTGGAACTTCGGTCTCGACCTACACCTGGAAGCATTAACTATTTGTGTTTTATCTTACGGTTTGTGTTCGCTTAAAGTCAATCTCTTTACAGATGGAACTGGAAAACTGGGTTAACAGTATACACAGTGCCTGCGCCGCGGCCTTTGCCCGGCACCGCGGCAAAACTGGCACCCTTCATCTACTTCAAGAAGAAATTTATCGTCTTGAGAAGGCCATTGAGTCGGTGAGTACACTAAATACGCCCTCGAGACTAGCTAAGAGTCTAATTAAAGTCTCACACCATGTAACGAGCAGCAGCAAAGAAAGTAAAATTGCTTGCCTTAAACTGTTCACTTAGATCCGCAATAGAATACTCCAGAGTACGGATCGTGTTGATTTTCCTCTATACGCTACAGTGCCTTCAGAGCATCTTGAGGCGTAGAGTTAACATTGGCCTAAGCTCAAGTTAACGTGGCCGTGCTGTTTGCACTAGTACAAATAAAACCGGGTTAAATGAAATACCTAATGCACTATTCGACCCGACTGCTCATCGCTTGGCCTGAACCAACACAGGCATTGTTTGACTAGTACAGATCTACTACCTCCGTAAACTGACCTCTCGTGTGCCTACGTTCGATTTTATTACACTGACATAAGAGTTAATTTTGAACACAATCCTCCGTTCATTGTTCATTGTAAACCTTCAAGTATACAGCGGAGCGAGGAGAAAAGCCTCCCCTATTTATGTTGATAAATACATTGCTTTCGTTCTGTTCATTGTGAATATGTTTGGTGGCAGAAGTACTTTTTAATCCGGACTTCTCGTTAAAGTGAATCGCTGTGGGAAATTGAATCGAATAAAACTGATAGATAACATTATGCTTATTCATACGTATAATTAAAATGATTTCGTACGAAATGTAGTTTAAAATGTTTTTATTGTCTCATTAATACTTGGCAGTGTTCTGATTTTCAAACTTTCAAATCATTATTTCTACTTTGCTGAATTTTCTAATTTCCCTTCATATTACAAATTGCAAAGAATTCGAATTAAATTCAGTCTTTGCGACATTCCAACTTCAAATGTAGGGTACATTAGAAAGAGACTATAGAAAACATTTCAAGTAGGTGCCTACATGTCTACAAAATTCCGTTTACAAGTTTCGTCTTAGCCTACCGGGTGGAGCTGGAAACTTATGCTCATTTGAGCGAGTCGGCGGTCCGCTGGAAATCGCGCCAATTTCCGACCCGCACTGGGCGACCGCAACACGCGTCAAAGCCTTTGTGGCCGTCTCCGACCACTACATATTTACCAGCGAATATATGCTCTAATTTGTAGCAGCTATGTTTGCTGTTGACTGAACATAAATAGGGAGTGACGGAGCAAATTCGAATCGATTACGAACCGTTAATTTTACCTTCAGCAACAACCTCTCCATTTCGGATTAGGGTTGAAGTATAATGGGGATTAATTCATCATGATTATTATTAGTAATGATAACGAAAATTGATTAATACATACATAAGTTTTTTAGTTCAATTGTCACGTTTAGTTCAATATAAATGTAAAAAATACCAAAGGGTTAGTGTATTTTGGGCGATGGGCTAACAACCTGTCACTGCAATAACACGTTTACCATCTGGTTACCCTGAAACTGCTAAACGTAGCACAGGATTTTTGAATTCATGTGCTCTGCCTACCCCTCTTGGGAATACAAGCGTGAGAATATGTATGTATGTATGTATGTATGTAAATTTTACTCAAAATTAGCTGAAGCCTCCGTAGCCGCAACTCCTGATTAAGTCTTTAAAAATTATATTACATGTGCAACTGTAAATATTGCTTATCGATAGGAACGAAGCCACTTTCAGGGCACACGAGAAAGTTCAAAATAATGTAATTACGGTCAGCACACGTGCTCGAGCTAAAGCGTTGGCTGCGGGTATGTTATCGCCGCGATAGTTATCCAGGCAGGTGCGGCGCGCGCATTAATATTCATAGCGCGCGTCACTCTCGGCGCCGCATTCACGAGGACCAAGCGTACTATTCAAAATACATTACGGTTTGAAGATTTTACTAACTACCTATTTCACAAAAGCCACTGCCCCTCGCGACCTGAATACGTATCGCTCCGCTCATTGTGTTGATAAATAAATCCGAGCGCGCCCGTAATTTCCACAATATCCATTTCAGATCTGAACCTTTTTGTTCTATACGGATTTTAGGACAATTATTAAAAATTTACATAGCCCTCATTATAATTTGAAATTCTCATCGATACCAACAAAGGTCGATACATAAACATTTTCATTTCGATGCATATTTTTCTAAAGCTTATCTGCTTTACCTTACTCCTCGTTCCGGACGGTACAGAAATTTGCTCAGAGAATTATTACACAACACGCAAACAAATAAATCTGTGGCTAAAAGATTTATCTGAAAGCGGAATTGTAGATTTGTATCTTGCGTGGCAACGAACGCGAAGAGATAAATCTGTGGTAATTAAATCTGAACTGGGATGTACCGCGCCGTGTCCGTACGTGCCGGCCGTTCCATTTTATAATTTGTCATTTGTCACACTTACGTTTAATACGTAATTTAAATTCGGCAGGCAATTATGTTCTGGCAATTATTTAGACTACGAAGTTGGTCCGGAGTGCTAGTTAAATGCCATACCGTTGCAAACGAAAATGTGAAACGACACGACAGTTACATGAACGTTCGAAGCTATGTGTAGTATGAATTCGATTTACCTGTCCTTTGGCCGGACGCTTGCATTTTCAGATGCAAAATACTTTACACACGGATTCCACGTGAGGATTTCATTCCAATTCCCGTTTTATGGAATGTCTTTTGTTGAATTTGTGCTTTATAGCAAATTCCTCTTAGCACGAACCGTATTGATGTGTATGTAAATTTTTTACTCTTCATTCCATAAGTATATCCATTTTTTGTAAATAAAACCATTTTTTAAACTAAGGGCTGTTTCACAAAACAAGAATATAATTTACCTACGTAATAATTGAAAAAGCGGGCTAGAGTGATAATTTATTTCACGACTAAATAATTTCCTTGTTCGGTTGAATCGACCCTTAGTTTGAAAAACGGGTTTAAAAAAAAATTAATAGCAGTCACGGTTTAAAAGTTTTTGTTGAGTAGGTATACCTAGCTAAAATAGTTGTACATATTTTAAACTGTAGCTATAAAATTAGGGTGTTCTTGACTGATAGAGGCTGTATTTCATCTAGCCAAAGGGTAAAATTGTCAAGCAGCGCAGAGAAAACAGCGCTCGAAATGTAATCTCTGATGAACTGAACATGTTGTACATACTTAACTTTTAGACTTGATGAGGTTTTAAATACTGTATTTTCACTCAGGATCATAAGCTGAAACATATGGCGGACTTGCAACAGTCCGTGGTATCGGACCCCGAGATCCGGGCCCAGCTGGCTGTGCAGATGCTGCAGTGGGAGGAGAACCTGGAACGCCTGCACTGCGAGCAGTTCCGGCTGCGATGCTACATGGCCAGCTTACAGAGTGGAGAGTTGCCAAATCCTAAGGTATTTTCTTAAATTGTGTGCTAAAAAATCCGTAAGGCGCAAATCATGTGGTCACAGAAACTATGGTCTCGATTTTTTTGTTCATTCATCTCATTTCAAATTTAATTTTGGTGGTACTGTGCCATTTTAAAAACAACTAGGCAAGTAGTTAACTACGGTCAATTTAAACTTTATAGAAAGATACAGTTATTCATGTAAAAGCTCTTACTTAGAACATAAGTCAGAGACAATAAAGGTATTAAGCACTTATTAATTTTATCTAAGTACTTAACCTTGGCTTACTGTTAATACAACCCTTTGTTCCCTAGCGACTAACAATAAAGCAGCTAACTGAAGCCGTTAACAAGAACTCTCGTACATAGCATATTAAAACATAAACATAACCTTATTTAGCATTTTCTGACAATGACAAGGCGCGAGGCCCGTCGCTTGATTAAATAAAGTTTAAATTATATTAAATTTCAGTTCAACGTACCAACTCCTTTTATGCATGGCGTTCTATTAGCCATATTTAACGAACGCTTAAAACTCAAGGGGAGATAAGACTTAATTTTACGTCGCAAATTTACCACAATTTTGCAAAGTTGGTAGGGTAAATTGAATTTTTATTGTGTTACCTTTTCACTGATTGATCTGCTGTTAACTACACTTTTTACGTTGTCGAGTGATTTAGTGTTACCAATATCAATTGCAATTACGTTAGATATAAAACAATATGAAAGTTTAAAATGTCTGAGTAGAATGCACAAGAGTCACCAAAAGCCCTTGCGTAGTGATGTCAACTTAAATAGTTGTAATTCGTGTACTCGTATACTGACACGTGTAAATAGTTATTGTTATTTAATCTAAAGAATTCGTCAACTAAGATTGCCATCCTAATATGGTGAGCATCGATTAAATAAAAATTTCGATGCAGGATTTCGATCTACTCTAGAAGTAAATTGATGTCTTCAATTATTTCCTAAGGATATGAACCATAAAGGTTAATTATTACATTACCTACACAGATCCTTTTTAACGCAACAACGCTACACCGAAATTGCAAAATTAATATTTTAATATTACCACAGTTATAGCTCATATTTTAATGATACGTTTGGACTGAATCATAACCGACAAAAAATCATAACACCCAGTCCAACTAGAGACCGGGGTAATCCTGCAATCTTTTATCTCGCGCCGCAGTCTAGTCCACGTCGTCGACAGCTCAAATTGACGTGTGATTTGTTCAAGTTGACAGAGGGGAAAATTTAATGGGTTTGCCGTCAAATTCGACAGTTCCTGAGGCGCGGCGCTGGCGGAAACTGTTGTACTGCGACCTTTGTCACGACACATATGACGTTTTCTGTCACAATAATAATGCTTCCAATATACCTACTGCAAAAATGTTTCCCTTTTCGTGTCAAATTAGGTCTGACCAGCGGATATTCCTATTATAGTGATATCAATTTCCTCTTTCAGGGAGTACCAAGACATGAAAGTGTATTGGTAATTTTATTTGTATTGGCGTTCGATGAACCGGTTCTTTCTTTGCTTCTAAGGCTGTATTAGGTACTTAGCTCACGCTCGCGACTAGAGCTCACTATGATATCTCTGTGAGGAAATCAATTGGTTTGCGAGGTTTTTCAGTGGACATTAACATTACTATGGAGAAGGAAGAAGAAAAGCCTACAGTGTGAATATGATGGAACACAAACCCATTAGTTAGTTTGCAATTGTTCATGCAATTTAGGCTCCATCTGCAATTGTTCGTTACGGCTAAGAGGTAGTTTAAAACTGTTTTCCTCTGGGAAACGAAATTAACATTAGTTTACTGGCTAGGAGAAATTGTATGCAGCGAACTTTCTCAACAATCGCAAACTCAACATTCGCAAACAATCGTTCGAACGAACGATCAATTTCAGTGGAGTCCTCATTCATTGGAATAAAATATACTTAAAAGAGTAGGTTTTTCATTACTCTTAATTGAGTAGTATTCTGGTTAGCTGGTTGATTAAACAACCGTTTTTTTTTTTCTGGCAATCAGGCAGTTTTAGAGAAAAAGTATACTATGTACTTTTCTTTAAGCTAAGAAGTTTTGGCTTTGCTATTTATTAGATACACGAACACTATCGATTCAAACAATAAAAGTATACTTTTTTACCCCAGTTACATCCTTACAAGAGGTTAGAGGATTTAGCAATTTTTGATATCAAATTAGTTAATAGTGATAAAAAAATCACCCTGTCTTAGTTGCCTCGCACGACACGGAAACAATAGAGACGACAACTTACATGATACCACACGCTTATGGTTTAATAGGAGAGTCTGATCAAGGATATTGTCAACAGTCGCTGCTAACGCATGTGTCACGCGGCACGAAGAGTACGCTGAACAAGCTGGGCGTGTTCACGGTGTCCTCGTTCCACGCGTTCATCTGCGCGCGGTCGCCGTCGCTGCTCAACAACCTGCTGGCGGGCCGGGGCGCCACGAAGCGCAGGGCGCCCAACCTGTCGCGCTCCAATTCGGGCTCCAGCCGGCGATCAATGCAGGTAAGAATTCAGGTATAGGGTGCTACGAAGCGCAGGGAATTGACGGCCGGATAGCCCAGCGGTTAGAGAACCTGACTGTGAAGCTTAAGGTCCCGGGTTCGATCCCCGGTCGGGGCTGATGTTTGTATGATGAATACGAATGTTTGCTTTCGAGTCTTGGATGTTTATCTATATTATAAGTATGTTTATCCGTTGTCTAGTACCCATAACACAGGCATTTAATTGCCTACTTTGGGACTAGGTGATTGGTGTAAAAATTGTCCAGTGATATTTATTTATTTATTTATTAAAATTTTATACTTGTTGGGGGGAACACTGACAAATTCAATGCTATGCAATACAAGGTGGTACACGACTATCTAACGAAGACATTATAATCTTATTAATTTTTAATTGGAGCTTAACTGTAATTTTCACGTGTTTTGTCAATCGTTCAAAGGACGGCAAGAAAATGTATATTATCTTATGTTCGCCTTTGTTCTTTTCAGTTGTACTTTAGTGGTTACTTTAATGTGTTTTGTACAATTAAGAGTTGTACATGACTGTGTACATAAGTTGCAAGTTGGAATTCAATACGAAGGGTAACTTTGGTAAATTGTAGTCTAAAATAACAATCATCAATCAATGACAATACGGTTCTGTTTTTGTTTACCTAACATGAAAGGGTAAAGTAAAATTTGTCTCCAAAAATTAAACAACTTCGTTAATTTCGCTCCCGTCGCCGCTTCCTAATTACGTTTCCCGGATACTACAAACGGCCGGCCAAAAAAAATACGAAAAAGGAACGCAAATAGAGGTGGTGCGTCCATTTTTGTACGAGGATTTGTGAAAATAGCCACGAGTGGAATAAATCTGTTGTGAGCGTTTTGCCCCGGCGCCGGCGTAGTGCCCCGCCTAATACGAGCCGTCACGAAAAGAGACTATTACTCGCCGCCGGTTGCCCCTGACTGCCGTCATTAGGCAACTCGCCCTTGTTTCTACAACAAATTGCACCCTAATCTTGTTATAAAAGGAAAGGTAAAAGGTCTCCATCGTAGACTTAATAATGTAAGAAGTCAAAATTTAGTTGTGTTGATATTATTCGATCAAGGCGTTCAACAACATCAGTTTAAAGTTTGTTTTAAATTTTTAGTTTGGAAAACCTTAAGCGGTCGCATTTGTTTAACTTAAGACTAGTCGAAAATTAGTTAAAACATCATAGCCAGGCTTAGCCACAAGTATAGCATAAAATCAATCACAAATACCAATGAAAAATACCAGCCATTATGAGCTCCATTTCAACATCGCTCGTTATCGATAACGACTGAACGCTGTCGGCCCAATAAACGTCAAAAGTGCCACGTCATGTTCTGATCATTTATGCATGTTTATCTTCGTATACCGTATACCCTTGCCTGTTCATGACAGATGTCGCGCGATGAAGGTGAGGCCGCGGTCAGAGTGTCGCTACCAGAAGGCACAACCGCGACGGTGGGCGTCCGAGAAGGCATGACTGTTGAGGAGTTCTTGGCTGCGGCGTGCGCTCGCCGCTCACTGAACGCCCTAGAACACTTCGTCAGAGTTAAAAAACGGCGAGACATGGAGGATCATAACTACTTTGTCCCGCACCGCAGTGACCTCATCGAGACATACGTGAGTATTCATTCTAGTATTGTCTAATCTATTTCCATTTGTTACCCAGTGACAAAGGTACAAAAATATGGAGCATATACCTATGTCTGGTGTAAGTTACACCATTTACGCGTCTCATGGGGCAGTACAGCTTCGAACATTCTCGAACAACTGAAAATGGGATAGCAGGTTTTGAAGTCGGAATTAGTGAAATTCCCGTCCACTAACTCTCCTCTGTGCTATTTTTGTAGTACTTTACGTAGCAAACTATTGGCTTACTTTTTTTTTTAAGTCAACATGTCAGGACACTCCCGCTTTAGCTTTTTTGCGTAGTAAAAAAAGTTGTCTATCGGGTTACGTAAAATAAAGTTAGTTTGTTTTTCATCCTATTGACGTTGACGTTGACGTTGACGAGCACGGGCGTTGGAGTCGCCGTTTGCTCTCTCTATCAAAAGGTGCACTAGAAACTAGTTCAAATATACCATGTGAAGTGAAAAAGTTTTTAGTTTTTTAGATAGGAATAAGTTATAAAAAATATTTCGAAACTACATTGAAAAACAGATTAAGTATTTCAGTACTTATAATTAACTAAAAGACCTAAAGCGATCTCAAAGTATGCTACTTGGGTGTATTAAGATGGGTTTGGAGATTGATTGTAGCGGAACGCTTTAAGAAAGTAACGATGTACGAGTAAGAGAGATTAAGTTGTGCCGCTGGGGTATTCTCGGCGTTTTGAAAACAAGGAGAGTAATTATGTTAATGATACTGCCTTGTAGCCCGTGTCGGCCCAATATACCGTTCTATTTTAAAAATCTCGCAGAATAAATTACTTGTAAAGGCGACGTGTCACTCGATTACGCTCAACAAATTAAATTATCAAGCGTGACGCGGCGCGTGAGCTCATTTTAATTAGCTAGAATGCGGAGCGCGGTCGCTCCCCTACTGAAAGTGTAAAAAATATACAAAAAAGTGTTTTTCCACCAAGATTCCCTTGAGTACGGTCTGACAGCGCTTATATCTATTCAGTCTCTGATTTTACACACGTCCTGTAAGGCTTGTTGATAGTTGCGCCAAACTTGTATCAAACTGGTGTATTTTTACGTAAATATATGAATAGGGTGTCGCGTAAATAACAGGGGATTTGGTTTGCTACTAATTTTTGCGCAGACATGGAAAAACCGTTGGTGAAATAGGGTACATTAATCACACCATAAATCAAGGTACATTGAAACAGAGGCGCCGCGGAGCAGCAGCCAGCGCCCGATAATCAATCACAGATACGCCCTGTGATAAATATATCGGAATGATTTTAAACAAAAACAAGGGTAAACTTCTTTTGACCCCTTATGCTAATGTTGGTACCAACTGCGACGGGTTCACTTTGATTGAGGTCCGACAGGACACGCTTTAGCCGGATACTAATGTGTATCTTCTAATTTTAGCTCTGATACGCAGATAACGTAAAAGGTTGTACCTACACATCTAACTCTAAATAATGTTTTCCAAAAATCACGTTTTATACTGGGAAATTTTGGGCAATTAAATCTGAGGGATACGAAACGGTTATATACTTTTTTCTCGAGCGCACTCGATTAAAAAAGGAGTGTTCGGTAACATTTTTCCCTTTGTTTGTGACCTGAAATAGATACCGCACTTTCGGTTGTTCAAATCGTAGTCTAATAGTGCCTTGAATAACGCAGCCAGTCAAAAGATTAAATAGATATTAGTAGAAAAACTTCAAAGGAAGATTTTTGTTTGCGCGAATAATTACGTTTCTTTGATTTAACATCAAGCGTAACTTCACAAAGCCCGACTGGAATATATTTTGCACAATAAAGATTAATAAAAAGAATATTCCTCATACAATACTCTGTATTCAGTGACCTTTAGACACGGGTATCAACTTTTTCATATATTTTCAGCTGACTGATCTCGGTGGCCCGTAGTGTACAGGAGTGAATACGGTTCACCTATTCGTCTCGAGCCGGGACTGAAATCCCTAACATCAATTTTCTTTTGGCCTTGCGTGCGTCACGCCAGTCACTTTATCTCCTATGTAATCATGACTTTATCCCACATTCACATTTCACTGCCGCTGGCTGTCACCGGCCCCCATCTTTATGGTCTGCCCATTTAGTACCTACTTCGCAGATACTCGAGCCGAGCCCGTTCAGGCCGAACGACGCGGCCTTTTATTATATTTATTTTACTTTCGGACCATTCTAAATTGTCTCTTGTAGTTTCCGTTAATTTTATCGTCCCTTTTGCGTCTGTGGTGCGTATAGGCAAATCAAATATGTTTGTTCTAAACTCAAACAAGTTTTGAAACAAGCAGCCCCAAGGATCACGTATTTAGTTTTGAAACTCGCTGTCCTATGCTTGATAAACAAAATACAAGTCCATTCATATTATTCGTCAGTTATATGTTATTATACTATTGCACATCTACGTTAAATGTGTACTTATAAATTGTGTCGTTGTGTTCGTAATAAAACCACAATGGAGTAGACGCAAACCCAGCTTGCAAAATATTTGTAATTTTTGTTCGATAATACCAGTGACACGACGTGTTTTTTATGTTCAATATCAAGACGACTAAAAAGTGTTTAGAAGTGATTTAACCAAGCGAGTATAAAGTTTAATCTTGTTATAAGCCATTATTACCCGCTCTTTTCATAATGAAGAATGACATAATATTTTTAACTCTGTTGGTTGAATGGGTTACAAATATAATAAACGTGTAGGTACACTATTTTTTTTTTATTTGTGTTTAGTAATTTCGAGCGACGTCACTACATGGTAATATTTTCCTAGGAGTGACGTTACAAGCCCCGCTTCGAAATTTTGATGATTCAAAAAATATAGATTTTAGATTTTACGATAAAACGAAAATTACGTGTTTCACATTTTTCGCTAGCTAACTGACGAACTAAATTGAATTATAATATTTTAAACCTAATCGTCACCCCTATTATAACATAAATTACACTGGTTCTCTTTGTTTTAATGCAGCTGCACACACACGAAGTGGTGGAAGTGTGCGCCAAGATTCTGTACCAAGTAGAGTTGCAAAGGAACACTCTGGAGCAGATGTGGGGATTCAGCGTAGAAGCCGAGCTGATCGAAAACGCCGAACGTCAAGACGAACTATGCTGCTACGTCAGCCGAGTAGAAGACAAGAGCGTTGCCATGCAAAACGGTCAGTTTTATTTACACCTCTTCGTATTTTTTCCGATAGTACTGTATTGTGCCCCATTCGATTCGGTAAAGTTGTAGCCGTATAGTTGCTATAGCTATAGCCGTATAGCTTGGGGGAGAAAGCAGTATTTTTCTGTATAACTGATTATAAAAGTTTTATTTTCTATTGATTTTCTAAAACTGGGCTAAAATAAAAAGGCTTATTCGTGACTGTAAGGCTAATAAAATTGTTACCTATCTATTTTAAAACTAACTCTGCCTCTATTTTGTATCGGATATTACAAACACCTACCTACATCATGTTAATCCCGGCGAACGTCACATTAACTATCTACTTAACTGGGGTCGGTCCAGTACGGTCGCCAAAAATAGGCGAGTTACGAGTTATTAAATTCCGGGAATTAAAACTTTATAAATCTGCTCATAAATAAAAATCCGTTCACTTTGCAATATGCGCACAAGCCTTCTTATTACATCTGTGTTCATGGTATTATGAGTTAATAATAATCCGAGATTTATATTATATCTCGGCTAACTCTATGAGCTTCATATCCAATTTAACATTTGCCCCGCTTCCACGAGTATTTCGCATCCTTGGTAAGTTTAAAATAAATTGTGCAGTTTATAAAACCTTTCTTGTGTCAGGTATTATCAAAGGCGACGAGATAATGGTGATCAACGGAGCGATAGTATCTGACCTAGATATGATGTACCTGGAGAGCGTGTTGCAAGAGGAGCTCTCGCTCGTCATGATGATGAGGTATGTTGCCGCTGCGCGCGTACGGAACCATTTACTTTTTGATTTTCACGCCGCCGGATGCTCGTTGTCAAGTTACACTCCATTAATCAGAAACGCGCATCACGTTCCGACGAAATTAAAAAGGCTGCATTGAAAGAAATTGTTTCTGCCAAATGGAATGATCTGAATTTAATTAAAACTCCGCAGCGTTGTTGTGTTTTGGTTTAATGCCGGAATTATTTACGTTGCGAAAAACCTCTTCGTGATGTTCATCGTCCGTAGTGAATGCAAATTGCATTTTGCAACCTTACAAATAGACAAAAATTGCCTCCCTCGTCGGGTCGGAAGAAACCCCTTCAAAATATGAATTGCGCGAGAAAAGGCTTTATATTTAAACTGTGCTGGTGGAATAGGAAGCCGGTCGCGAGGATAATAAAGCGGAAGTTAAAGTATGGCGCAGAGCCGGCAGGGCGAGCGGGCAGGGTGGAAGGCTGTTCATCGGCATTTCCCGCCCTCATACACCTGACCTTTCGCAGCCGCGACAAGTTTACTGAGGCGCTCGCGGCGACCTACATATGGCCTGCAGCCTGCGCCCTCCGCGACGCCACACCGGTTATAAAACAATCGCCGCCCCCGATCACTGCGGCTAAGGGTTTCGCGGTAACTGCAATAAATCCGTGTAAGTTCTTTACGTTCCTCGCAGACTTTCAACATTAAAAGTTTACGATCCATCGAAATGATGTTTCGCAGGCGGGATGGCGCCCTTACCAAATCGTTAGCCTTGTCAACAAAAATACATAACTTTAACTCACTAAATTGTTAACGGCTTTGTCACAGTTGTAGTTTGATGGTTTATTTCGCAAACAAATAGAATACATAGTAAATTTATTAAAGGACCCTTCATTTGTAAATGTGGCTGCATGCACTTAACAATTTTTCCTTCTCGCTCTGTCGCTGTGCGCACTAGTGTCGCGAGGGCAGCGGCGGGTCGCAGCCCTAGCGAGCTCACGTCGTCCCTATTTTAGTACTTACTCGCGCCACCTTACCGCATTACGGCGCGCCTTTGTGAGCTCCTGCAATTGAGGCTATCGCCGCCTGAATTGCCAACGTAACTAATGTTTCCCAACAAATGTCATCTCGAAATAAGCGCACGCGACTTGATGTTATTGTTGTGAGTTCTGTCTTATCGCTATATCATAAAGCTGTTCCGGTTTTAAGACGGTTCCATTGTTGTCCTGTTGAACGTGTTGTGCTATTAATCATTAAGTTTCTGGTCTCTTGAGGTTCTTCGTGGGTTTTTAGCTCAATGTAGTCATTGTTGTTACCTGTTATATCCGTTTTCATTCCTTTTTCCTACGATTTATTCCTTACCATCTTCAAAATTCTTTGTACCGCTTCTAGCGAATTAGATTTAATAATTGAGCAACAAAAGAGATCCTCTATAATGGTTTATCTTACCAAAATCAAAGCTATAAATCAACGATGTCAAATCGCTCCCCATTTTTATTTATCACACCGACAGAGGAAACATAGTACCGGAATAAATTATACTACGAATTCTAGCACAATAGGCAAAGTGTGATAAATAGTTTACTGTCAAGTGAGTTGAATAATAACGGGGTAAATTCAAGACGGTACGTCTCATTTCTACGTCGCTTTACCCTGTTAATTGTTATTTCAATGAATTACGCTACGTTTATCTTAAGTGATGTTGGTAAACTAATATTCGAGTTGAGCTGCAAGTCATCTCGCGGTACGTTTTAGTGGCACATGTGACAATAACACCGCACATTGGAAGAGCGTAGAGCACAAAGGCAGCAATATCGTGGCTGTAATGGATCCAACACAAATAAACGAGACCTCGGATTGTAAATTAAAGACTGTAGGTACCTACTAAAAAGCTACCCTTTTTAATCAGTATCTTGTACGTTCATTCTCATTTCAAAAGTTTGGAGTTTAATATTAAATTAGGCTCGAGCATTGTGGCCGAGGATATTGGCGTAAATAATATCAAATTCAATTTCACACATAATTTCCGAACAACTCGGCAGTGCGTGGGTTTTATACAAGGGTTCTTCGTGTGGTGTAATTCTAGGAGCTTGTTTGCTAAGTTTTATAAACTTATTCAAGTCGATTGCGGTGGAGACTTTTTATGACTTTAAATCCTAACGATTTTAGAACACGTTTTATTAACAAATCTAATTTAATCTACTTTTTTTTAGTGTTGGCCTAAATGTGTGTCGAAATTAATGTCTTGTAACTTGACAACGAATATAGGTGTGCTACTGTAATAGTAACTAATGCTTCAACCCCAAAGCCTTCAACTCATCTCTAAACGCCGCACCGCTCAATCCACCAAAGAGTTTATTTTTAATTTTCTATTAACCCAACAAATGGCACTGGCAGGTCATCCCGCACGGAGCCGCCGGAGCTGGCAGGCATGATGCGAGCAGCCACAGACGACATAATCGACTCGCTCGTGTGCCCTCCGCCGCCTACCGACCCGCCTGTCATCTCCGACGACATGATATCCGGACTCATTGTTCCTGCGCCTGCTTGGAGTGAGTACTTGCTTGTTTTTTTTTAACAACGGTAACTAACCTAATGGCTATAACCTGCTGCGTCCAGTGAAATTTTTTGATGATTTGTGAGTTGTAAATTAATATGTATAGGACACTGGGCCGCCGCGCCGAAGGATAAGTATCTATTTATCTACGTGTTTCGTTCAACCTATTGGCATATAGAAGCATAATTCTGCGCAGTAATATTTCAATTATGCAGGGAAATGACACAAATCCATAACAATGCAACTGTCTATAGAAATGCAATGTGGAAAGAATCAATAATAATAAAATAATAAAATAAAATAAAAATAAAATATTTTATGTGTCCGTCTGAATTTCGTGGCTGATGGTTTATTAAAAAAAAATCTAAAAAATATTCACACTAACCTAAAATTACAATGTACCTACCTAGGTTTTTACGTTACTATTATCTAATCTTACGATATAGTTTATTCTCAAGAAGTTCGTCGTAGCAGATGCTACGACGTCTAGCAAGTGAAGCGTAGCCGTCCGTAGACAGAATCTTGCGCCGTAGCACGGCAACTGTGGCAACTGTGGGAAGTGACCCGATCAACCGCGCAACCGCACGCAGGCGCTACGAACATTGCAGAATATTGCCAGTTCCGTAACATAACTAGAGCACTGCAGCAAATGTACTCGAACAATATTTGACTCAATCACGAACATTCTACAAACATGGATACCTACGTCCGATTCATCGTTAAAGACGGAAAACGGAATCGAAATTGTCTGTGGGCAAATCGTATTATAGGTATACAATATATTTTCAGCTTCGCAGTATTTGTGGGCATCGGTTTCTCTACTTTGCATAATTTAAGTTTTTGTTTCCCAAAAGTCGGGTAGTTAAATGTATATCGGTCTGATATGCAGTTAAAAGTTTATCTAACAGTACCTATAACTTTCCCTCGCGCCAGAAAATGATTTCTCCCTTTGTTGCGTAAACGATATTCATGTCAAACCCATAAAAGTTAAACCAAACCGAACCTTTAAAGCAAAGGCGATTTAAATTACGACTTCTGATACGATCATTTTATTACAGACCTTTTTGTCTGCGAGCAATCCAAAAGGTTAAACAAACTTAAATGGGGCAGGCATTTATGAGTCCTCTGTTGACCTTACGTTCTTACTCTCGAACACTCGAGTGTAAAGCGAACAATAAGATTAAAAGGCAAAAACTTTTAATGAATTAATGTTAGAAAGAGAAACAATGCCTAAAATAACAAAGGATTAAGTGAAAATCAAGTTCAATGTTCTTCGTTAGAGGCCATTGTACAGTCAAGAGATTGCTTTATTCTAGCTTAGATATTCTATTTTTTACGCGCCATTAGAGATATAACATAATTCTAAAAATAACGCCACTATCATAATCTATTGGAAGTTCCAAAACGAAAATAACTTATGGATTTAAAATATACATTTAACTGATTTAAATTAAACGAAAATGTATGAGCAGAATATGCCCTCACGCCACCAATGTACACACGGAAACTAACAATTAAACGCTCGAAGCCTCATTTGGAGTTTCAAATGTTCGCCCATTAAACGGTTCGTCCTACGCACTAAAACATTTTCCATTAGTTTGTCTCTTAATTACGATGGCAATTTATTTCGATGTAAGTTTTAATGTCATGTTTAGACATTTTTTCTGCGCAAACAATAAGAGATGCCAGTCTAACTGCGTGTTTACAATTCACTGAAATATTTGACTAATCTTCCATTTTACAGAAGATTTCCCAAAGGGCAGCCCTGCTAAGATTCCATTATACGAGGTACAAATTTGAGCAGATTCCTCGGGCCCACAAACACCTTTCCAATTATGCCTAATTCAGTAAGGGTAAGGGCCCGACCGCGGCCGCTTGCCGTCTTGTTTGCTACCCCGAGAATGGTCTCACGTAAATATTATTTCAATATTTTTTTCCACTTATTGCAATGGTATACTTTCAAGTGCGATAGTTACATAGTCAGTAAAATACATATATAAAATTCCAAATAGTAATTAACTGCCTTTCTTATTTTTGTATAATAATGCGTTTCAGCGTCAAATTATTTGATTCTAACACCAGTCTACGACTCAATTGTGTTTACGTTGACAAACGAAACATGTATCTACCAAACCTCGGTTTTACGTAGGTAAATAAACATGGTACCAAAATAGATACGTAAAATCGAACATGTGCCTACTTCTAGGCACTTCGAAATAGTGGCATCATACATTTATGTACTGTCAGCCGCTAAGCATTATTCTACCTATCACTACAAGTGTGAAATTCCTTTTGCCAGAGACAAACCGCAAGCCCGTCCCGGGCGTATTGTCGCGTCGCATGTACAGAACCCTCTTTGAACGAATCAACCATTCTAGGACAATGGATTCCGAATCAATACAACTTGCAAATTATTGCTGTTGCTTTGCCTTATAGCTTTATTTCACGTTATACGTGCCCGGAACTTGTGACCGTGGAGAGCTTTTATGTCAGCGTTATACCATCAAACAACGTTATTGTTCCTGAGATCCGGAGGAAGATACACAAAGCGATCAATCATTAACTTCGCCCTCAATAGGGATAGGTTCCTTGTATAAACAGGTAACTTGATAATTAACTATTAGAATTTCACATATCCAGGCGCTTTAGGATGCATTGTGCTTGTTAATTTGAATAAATATATATAAATGTGTTTGCTGGTTGCTAGTGATCTCTGGCAGAGTAGATAATATTAAGCAGTATTGGCGTAACTACAAGTTAAAATGTAAAAATATTGTTTTCTAAAAAGAGCGAAGTAAATCGAATTTCAGGAAAGTAGTCACTGTCACTCCACAAGGTTTAAACTGTGTTTCTTTTTATAGAAATTACGTTACAAAAACATACAAAGTAATACCGACACTGATATCTACCTACATAAATTTTGCCGGTGGACAACGTAACGTAGCCATTAATTTTAAACTTTTGATACCAAACATTCACAGTATCTCGCCAATAATCTCGGGGAGGTAAAAATATGGACTTCATTTCCTTCCCCGCTCGGATTGGAGTCATCATTCATTTTGTATTGCGGTTGCCGCTTAACAAGCAACTCTTCAATCTTCATGCCTATGTAATACTTGGCATCATTCCCGATTCGCGACCTTCACTGACTGTATTGTGGCTGTCAGCCAGTAATATTTTGTGCATCGCTTATTCCAAAATTACGTTTAGCCGGCGATTATTGATTTTACTCGTATCTCTCTACAAATGTATTCGTCTCGAAATCGCGTGGTGGATGCTTCGATATTATACGTGGCTTTTACGATCACCACACACGCGCTTGCTTATATCAAACCACGCAATCGGATACACCACATTCGTATATTAGCTTAACTTGATATTAAATACACTCCGTAACACTTGATAACTGTGCTCCCTCACGTAAGTACGGCACCTAATAATATTGTAAATAACTTCGTATTCAGTCGCAGGTTTGAAAGGTCGTATTTTCCCCTCCATGTATTAAAAACGTGTTTCGCTCTAATTCATACGGAGTTCCAACCCTCTCAAAATCATTCACAGAAAACCGTGAAAGAGAAAAACGGAGCCCTCGCTGCATGAATTATAATCAACCTTGGCCTATTTTTCGTATACAGAGCCAGCTTTCTTTTAATTCTCCAATATTTATAAGGCACTTTGTGTAGTCGGCTTGTAAAGTCTATTCAAATGAACGAACGGGACCGTTTTCTCCACATAATGCTGGCAAATATTCCCGATGCTTTTTATCTTTAGCCACCGAGCGTAGCGTGCAGGTCATTATTTAAAGCTAGCGATCTGAAATTGCTGCGCTCTTGAAACGTCGTCAATGATATACCGTGCGTGTTCATTATGTCGACGTATTGACTTGTGTCGCAGTTGTTGTTTGTTTCATGACGTGTTCCGCCGCGCGGCGGAGCGGGCCGCGCTCGAGCGCGAGCGAACAATGCACGTTCTCGGCCGCCGACGTTATTTATTATGACATTTAAGCCTAACGAGACAATTTAGGCTCTCACTCTTCTGTTTTGCTCCCTTCTAATGATGCGTATTCAATACCTATGTGAAGCAAAAAAGCCTTTCATTTATAATTTTCTCGACGCTTTTTTCTCAACTTCTGATTGCTTCATTTTTCTTTCGTCTTGTTGTATTCCCGCGTGAAATTATGTTCTAATAAAGGGCAAAGTCTTCGTTTTCTGTTCGTTGTTTGCTGTTCGTTCTGATAATGAAAAAACTGCTATAGGTATTACATAGCGTCCGTAATTAAATATGCTTACATTTTGGTAGATTAGGAGTATAATTAGCAAGTGTAACATAATAATAAAAACAAAAACTGGCCACGCAATTTAAAAAGCGGAAGCTTATTTTCATTAAGGTAGATTTACGCAATTAGGGTTGCAGGCTGCGCGGCGACTTTGGGATAGGAAGGTATTTCGGGTAATAAATTAAGATAAATGTGTAAACAGGTAATCTGGATGTTCGTTGGCGAGCGCCTTTTTGCCGAGGATAATACAATATTTAATAATGCTGAATCTTATAATTCTCAGTGTTCTGAAAGCATGAAAGTAAATTGAGTATCAACTTAAAACTATTTTAATTTTAAACAAAATTGGCAAAACTACTAACATACCCACACATTCGACACATACCAGACACCGGTGGGTGCAGACACCTTAACGCTTTTTTTTTAATTTGAAATAAAAAAATAACTCAGAATCAGGAGGTCTACGAGTACTATTGATCTAAAAGTTGGAAATAAGGTGTCCCATATTGTTCATACCGATTCTACGCTGCCTCTGCACGACTCTCCAATGTAGGTATAATGTAGGTACCTAGAGTTCCTAGAGTTCTAGCATAATTTGTAGTAAAAATAAAACTTCTAAATTTTGGCAAAAGGTTTTTGGGACTTTTTTAGAAAAATGCCCCGTAATTAAACCTCAGTACTAATTAAAAAAAACTGTTCTAAAATTCTTAAAAACCTTCGCCGTCGCTTCTTGTTTTTAAAACAGCACGGCCTTCTTGCTAACGACAAATAAAGGCCGCGACCCTACCCCGAGCTATTTGCTCCCGTGTTGACTCGCCTCGACCAAAACTCATTGTGTTACTTGTCGCTCTCTGCATAAAAGTTTCACCGCGAACCATGTAATTTCCGACGATGATATTGAAATCTTCAAAGGCTCTGCATGGAAAATATCACTTGAGTGCGGAACATAGGTTGTTGCAAAATGGGACGCTTTTATGCAAGCCTTAAGCGAGGTTATTGTGTTTGGTATTGGTATCTCTTAGATGGCACGTACAAGAATTACTTTTGAAACTTGTAACGTTACTGACCTTTATTATTGTACTTAATTTAGTTAAGCTGGGTTACCTATTTGCAAAAGTTACCCATACCTACATCAATTAAATATTTACTATTCGAAAATACTTTAGGGTTAAGGTTGTTTAATCCTTTGTACGTTTAATCCTGCGTCAAAATTATTTGGTGCGTCTCTTTGTCTTAGGCAAGGAACTATACAGCCCGGACGCGGACGGGCACGACGGCGCTTCCGGCCCGCCCAAAGTCAGCTCCCGGACCAACTCCTTCGAAATCGAAAACCTACTCAAGGTAACATAATATAAATATAAGTCCGCCGCCCCTGCAATCCACCTCGTGTGACTTGATTCCCAATTCAATTATCTTTATCTCCCGGAGTATTTCCCCGTTTTATTGCGTTACGGCACCTGCATGGTAATGTCCTAATGTCTCCCTCGAAAATAATAATCGTCCGGAAAATGGAATGGGATACAATTTGGCCTACCTTGTTATACGCATCAACCACATAGCACGTTTTATGAAACCAATGAACGCACGCAGGCACCTTGTGCGCTCGCTATCTGAAGTCTTTTATCATCTGAATAATTCACATATTTTACTGTTTATGTTTATACGTGGCTTATTTGTCGTTCTTTATGTTTGCCGATTACACGTTTGTTTCATTTGTTTTTCATTATTAGATATCTCGTTATTTTGTGGGTCGATTAGATCATTAGAATCAAAATAGTATATCGTCATCTTGGTAGGCGTTGTCGTCAACATTCATACTTCACATGGTAAAAGACTTCAGTTGCGACCGCACTCGCATGTATGTTGCGCGCATTCGATGTCGTCTCGTGGAATGGTCTCAGTCACATCAGGAACAAAGATCTAACTCGGTGGGCATTAAATAGAAGTGTCCGCGTGGTCGTCAGAGCGCGGAGCAAGTGACGGGCTGGTGCCGCTCCCCGGCGGAGACGCGGCGCGGCAGCCCCACCGGCAGCGTCGCCAGCGCCGCCGCCGGCACGCCCTCGCGGCATCTGTCCGACGCCGACAAACTGAGGAAGGTGCTGTCTGAACTCGTCGACACTGAGCGAGCTTACGTCAAGGTAAACTTTTTCCCACCTTTTTGATCGGTAGCCTTAAGCCTATTTACCGTATGCTATTATTACGTTATGCCCTATGCCATTTATTTAACTTTAAACCTAAAACTATGTCAAAATTTCCACGTACACAGCAAACAGTCACGATTTTGTCTACCGTGTTTAGGTATACTGGCATGACATTTATGTCATGCAACGACTGGTTCCTAAAATCAAAAGGCCAAATGGTCTTGTAACTCTATTAGATCAAAGAAGTTATAGTAAATATGTTTGTAATAAATGAAAATAATGATGGAAAATCCTTGCTTAACTCCAACTTGATTCCCGTATCCACAAAATTGTGATTCGCAAAAACATCCCCGTGGACTAATAAGCATAATGCTATTCATCCCCATTATTTTGCTTCCAAAGCAAAGCTTTGTTTTAACAAGGCTTAGATACATGAATATGCTAACAATGACACACGAGCAGGAGCACACACTAGTGCTCACCAGTGCTCATAGTGAGCACTGAGCAGTGATATCCGACGCGCAGTGGCGAGCGAACAATGCCCGAGGATCGCTAGTTTAAATGAGGGGCACGGATCCCACACAAAGGGTTTGATTGGCTACCAGTTGGTTGAAAGAATAATTATGAATGTAAAGCCTTTGGGCCCGTTTTTTGCTCGGAATAAAAGACCAACGTTTTTATTAGCTACTTTGAAAAACAACTAAAAAGTTAGTAACCTTGCCACATTGGGATTTGCTTGTTCAAATCTGTCCTTTGTTATGTTAGTGATAATGACAATTACAAAGCAAGGTAAATCTGAAATACTATTTGAAATCATGTACTGTTGTAGGCTACTACAAAAATACGTTTAAGCTGGCATTAAAACAAAAATACAGAGTGAAGTGTCCCGCTAAAGGCGAAGTCACGATAAAATACTAGCTAGAACAGTCAAATCTTGCATTAAATCTACGCTGTGTACTATAAGCAGTTCCATAAAAGTATTTGCCCAATCAACAACTTTGCGACATTTTCTCTCAAATTCAGTTGAAAGTTGTTAACTTTGAATACCGCTGCCACTTGTTATCTCCCGCAGCGGCCGATACTTGCGCAACACCGCGCATTGGTATTCGCCTGCGATGTTCAAACTTATAAGTATGCATATTACTAACGAGTTCCATAATATTGTCTACATACATGCATCACGGCACCTACTGATGAATTTAAATTGTGATAAACTTGTGTTTGCTGACATAAATATTCATTAAGCCGAAAAGTTTTAATGGATTTACAAAACGTATTAAAACTTGGCAAAGCCTGTCGCACCTGCGCGTCATTTAACTACAAATCTTCTATTAAAATGTTGTCTGAACCCATAAAATGTATTAATTAACTGCTTAGTTCACGCTTAAACAAAGGTTTATCTCGGACTTTCTTGCTTCCAGCACCTGAATAATTTATTAGAGAATTACTTGGAGCCACTGAAGAGGGAGACTTTTTTATCGAATGCCGAGATCAACGCTCTGTTCGGAAACATCCAGGAGATTGTAACGTTCCAGCGGCAGTTCCTGCAAAACTTAGAGGAAGCGCTTGAATCAGAGCCCAACTTCCATCACTTTGAATTTTCAAATCAGTTTAAGGTGAGTGCTACGCTTCGTCTCTGCTAATTCGCAAATACTTCGCCAATAATTCCGTGATGAAGAATCTGGCTAAACTAAAGCGTTTTTGTTTCAGAATATCTTGTTCGCAGTAGGAAATGCTTTCCTTTACTACGTTAATCATTTCAAATTATACAGCTCATTCTGCGCCAGTCACAGTAAAGCGCAAAAAGTATTACATCCAAGTAAGTTTGCTACTCAAACTAAAATCAATTAATCTATAGATCCATTGCCTCTATTTAATATGCTGAGATTGTTATTTAAGTACTATAATTAAATCTAAACTCCATTAACATTAATTAAACAGATGAAGGCAATCAAGCGTTACAAGAATTCTTGGCTGCCAGGAATCCGAAACAACAACATTCGTCAACTTTGGAGTCGTACTTAATTAAACCAATCCAACGGATACTTAAGTATCCATTACTGCTTCAGCAATTGAGAAATTTGACTGATGCAAATTCCGAGGAACATCTACATTTAGTGGGTAAGGGCGCCGTTCTCGACTTCCCTCCTCATTTACATGTTTCAGACAACATACTTATTTACGAATCTGATTTAAATATTTCAGAGGCTTTGAAAGGCATGGAGAAAGTTGCTGAACACATCAATGAGATGCAACGAATACATGAAGAATATGGTGCTATATTTGATCACTTGTTTAGACAACACCAAAAGTCTTGCAAGCAACCAATAGATCTAAGTCCTGGTCTGTATATTTTCACTTTTTTTGTTCAACTTTACTTTTGACTTCAGTATAGATACTAATTTTCTATTTTTATTTTCAGGTGATTTGTTATATTACGGGGGTGTAGAATGGTTAAATATTTCAGACTTTTTAGGTAAAATAAAGAAAGGATTGGAATTGCACGCTATGTGCTTTGTATTTAAATCAGCCGTTGTCTTCCTTTGTAAAGAAAGACTGAGACAAAAGAAAAAGTTAATGGTACGTTTAAAGCAACTGCTGGACGCTTAACATTTATTCATACGGTTCCAATACTGAGATGAATAATAAAAAAACATTTCTCAATGAACTTTTTGTTTTCAGGGCGTGTCTTCGAAAAATAATTCAAATGAGGTAGAAATAATTCGGTATCAGGTTCTGATCCCGGTGACAGAAGTGCAAGTGCGAGCATCTTCGGCGAAAGATATGGACAGTCATTTCCTTTGGGAACTTATTCATCTACGCAGTCAACTGCAACGTCGATCGGAGAAGGTCTATGTACTTTCTAACAGGTAAGTTAAGCTTCAAAAAAGTTCAATTGAATGAAACCACTGGCAAACTACCTTTATCTTTGAAATGACGTTCTCAGCACAATAGTAAACCCTGTGCAGCATCATACCTTTTATTTTTTGTAATTTCACTTCTTACAAAACTTTCACCTACTGACTTCTCTCCACACAATTCAATTTTGCAAGGATTAAAACGAATGTTACTCATGCAAAAAAAAATGAAGAAAAGCCAATGGCAAAAATATTACAAGCAAGACAAAAATTAACTTTTCAGACCCGAAACTGTGTTTTCGTCATCCCTTTTGGCAATTTACACGCTTGAGACGTCCGTAAATTCGTGCGATATCCGGGTGTAATTTACAATTTATAGTCCTCTCTACCCGGTCTGATGACTACAATATATTCAGCAGAAAATATATTTTCATAGATTTGTTGGATTTATGTCGGAATATTTTTATCTAAAATGTTTGTACTCGTATTAGATTGTCAATTTACCTTCTCCTGCTAAAATCTGTAAAAATGTATATTCGTATAATTGCTTTGCGTGTTTTGGTTTAACCATTATGTCTTTCCGAGTAACGATTAGCGATGATACCGTAACTCCAAATTTTAGCTGGTTAATACGTTTTTTACCATTGCATAATTTATAATCTTCAATTTATCAACTCATTAAGCGTCGTCAATCTTTCATTCGATATATTTATCGCTCTAATACAATCTTTGGACGTACTCGTAGACCAAGCTATTTTCTAAGGCAATTGGTACGAATGCAATCTAAAGTTATCGCGTCAAGTCCTATCGTCGTAACCGGCAATCCGACTTCAAACCGGTTGTGATGTACTTGGCTTCTTTGACTGACAGAGAGTAGATTGTTAAAGTAATTAATTTGCTACCTTAGCTTCTTATTTACGAATTGTTGAGTACAATGAAGATTTCATAACCATTTGAGGTCCAACTTCTTCTTCAATCGGCTCCTCATTACTGGGGATCATGGTCTCTAGAATGCCTTAAGCAGACTATTTATCTCCAACGATTCTGGTCCAAAGTAGCTTTCAGCGTCTGATTGTTGAGGAGGTGGTTTCTTTCATTTGGTCAGACATAAGAGTGACCATCGTGTTTATGGCCTTCCGCGAGTAAGGTCCAACTAGGTGTATGTAAACTTGAAGTAACGACGCATACAAAAGGCTTGTTCTACCAACAGCACGGCAGACTTCCGCAACGCGTTCCTAAAGACGATACGGCAGATCATCCGCGAGTCGGTGCGCAACATGGCACTGCCCATGATGCGGATGGCGCCGACGCCGCCGCGCGCGCCGCACACGCTCGAGCGCGACCGGCCCAAGCATCAAGTACGTATCTGTATTACTCGTATTACGCTGTTCCGCAGGATAAATAGTAGTACTAAGTATAGAAAGTCCTGAACTTGTTTAGACGTAAAATACGAGGTCTCGCCGGCGGAATGCACCTAAACTGCGGAGTAGGCCTTCCCTGGCTGAGCTAGACTTCGTCTAAGCAAAACCTGACCAATTTTCTACAATATCTGACATCAGGGCACCAGTTGTAAATTTCCCAACACAGCATAATTTTATAGGCAAGCGAGCCATTACGCCGATTAGTGGTTACAATAGTCATTACATCATTACGAAGCGAAATATAATTATTTTCGATTAAATAACTTTCCTCACGGGCAGTATTCGATTTGTGATTTACATTTTTTCTGCACGCTATTTAAATTTTATTACTAGGGTTTGACGAGTAAAAAAATGTTACTTGACAAGAAAACTATAGTTTTTCCCGTGTAACAAATTAATTCCTATGAAATTCCGCCACATTGCTGCACCTTATAGTTAAGTGATTGGCTTTAGAGTCGTTTTCGAACTCGTTTCATAGTATTGTTTAAGTTTTATTTGAAAACATCAAGTTGTTTTTGTGTGACAGAGAAACAAACATCCACATATCCTCACAACAATCCATAAAATGTTTCGTTTAAGTATTTTAATTAATTATGGTATGAACTTGTACTTAAAATACATATGAAACTTACAGGTTCAGGTGATGCAGGGATCACAAACACTCGGCAAGACGAAAAAGCCTAAAACTTCTGGGCAGCGGTTATCCGCCGGCAATATTGAGGTAATTCATAGCTTTATTCATTCAATGAAGCACAACCATAAAAATCAAGCATAAAAAGACAACCTCCACCGTAATCTGAAATAATTCTATTGCATCAATTTGCAGGTCGGTGACCTTTCGCGTGAAAACTCTCAGGACGCAGACGAGCCGCCTCAAGAGATGCTAGCGGACGAACCTGCGTTCCGGCACCGCAGCAAGACCCTTGGCGACCCTGTCGGTGAGTATTGCCAATATAGTTAACATAAGTCTTACGTGTCTTCCTACTAATCCATTCCATTTTACTAATAAATGTTCAAGTGTCTCCTCCAACCCATCCACTGAACCAACCTACTAACGTCCGACAGCGCATGTGCACGTTAATGTTACTAACTGGTCCTTTCCTCCCTCCGTAACCAGATACACAAAGCAGCGTGAAACGGGCGCCTCCGCCGCCTCCGCCCGACACTGACAAGTCCGACCCCGGCTCCAAATCCGAAGGCGAGGACGACCACCCGCAACCTCCTCCCAAGCGAGGGTTAGGCAGAACTCCCAACCATCTGACGTTAAGGTACCAGCATATGTATGGGTCAGCATTAGCACCACTTTCAACACATGCCATTACCTACACTATATCGGATTGGCCACTCTGTACACCAAAGTTTTTCATTTTGTCAGTTCAAATTAACGTAGGTTTGCTTATTTCTACTCATACATATGTCATTACTGACTGCAGTATGTTATGATTAGTAGAAGCATGCTCAAGTGATATCGTTTGCGCTTCGCAGTACGACTTCGACTCTCAGCGCCGGCAGCACGGGCAGTCAGGCGAAGCTGATCCAGTCTTCGCACCAGCCCACGCAGTACCAACCAACCATGGTCAAAGAACTAGGTAAGCAAGAGTCGCAATCCCTTAAATCGTCTCCAGAAAGGAAAAATTCAACATCTTCCGAGAAGAGGATCAAAGTCATTCGTTCGTGCAGCGGCAGCAGTATCAATAGGGATAAATCGCCGAATCGTTCAGTTGATCGCAATTCTCCAGACCGAGATCGCGTCACCAAAGTCATTGTTTGCAAATCACCTAATAAATCGAGCTTGAAACATAGTAAAACTCTTCATCGATCGCCCAGAGGCAGCATCGACCAGTCTAAATCCCCTCGTGGCTCTATCGACAAGTCCCGCTCTCCGCAGCAAAGTTTCGATGGCTCTAGGTCTCCACGCGGCAGCATTATGAAATCCCGCGAGAATAGCGTCGACCGATCACGATCTCCTAAACCAGCACCAAAGAAGGGTATAATGAGAACGCCGCAGGCCAGTTTTGATCGCTCGCCTTGCAAATCACCCAACGTGAGCCGTCGCTCTTCAAAATCAAGCGGAGAAAAATTAGCTCGACTGGGAACAAACTCCCTGGATAGAATGACCCATTATTCTCAACTTGCCAAAGCAGAAGACAAGGCTATCAAAATGGGCATTGTTGTTTCGAAGTCCACTGAGTCGATAACTAAAGCTATCGAGCATCCAACCTGTGTTCAATGTTACCTTTCTGGGAAGAAGCAAAGCAAAACCTCCTAGCATAAGTCTAGGGGCAAGTCCCCTAAGTCAAGACGAAAGTCATTGACTGCTCATCATCCGATTCTGACCTCATCAGATCGGAGCAGCATCGAAACTCTGGACGATGTGCCAGTACGCGACCATTGCGCCAACAATCGACATCACGAAAAGAATGAATTCGATCAAATACACGTCTAAACAGTTGCCAAACGGAAAGTTCTGATTTCAATTTCAGTTAAATTGTAATACTAATAATCCTGCCTGCTAGTTACTTTCATTAAGACAGTGTTTGTTTTTATTAGAACACGTCTATTTTACAAAGCAATAGTGTCCAATTGTGACGATATTTTACCATTTAAACTCGGCCTTGTGAAAGGATAACTTATCTATTATTTTGAGAGCGATATACCTATGTTTACAATGTGAAACTTAACCTAAGGTAAGCTTTATCCGAAACCTACTTTGATCCTAACTTTGTACCTGGTCGTATACGTTAGCAGTCGACGGTGTAGTAGGTACCTGCGGTCCTATCATAATTAATGGAATTGAGTAGTGATGGATAAAAGGTCAATTTACCTTTTTAATATATTTTTTATACCTATAATTCTCAACCTTTTTAGCTCACAATTAATTTTGATAGGTATAATTATTTAGTTTTTGGAAATAACACCAAAAAAGGCAAAAACAGTAATATGAATAGCTCAAATTACTAGAAAGATAATAAATAGCGTATCATCTAGGCGTCTAAACTAGTTGCGAATCATTAATGAATGAACGTCTTATAAACAATTGATATAATATAAATGGTAATGATAAAATAAATTAAGTACTACCTCCACCAATACCACGTTGTACGCCAATTCTAGTTGTACCTAATGTTCTATCATAAAAACATTATTTCTGCTGCGCGACATGTAGTTGACTGACAAGGAGAAATTAGTTCCTGTGAAATTCCTCAACATGGCCGCGCCTGAAAGTAAACTGGCTTTACCACATGTCATCACTTCACCATTATTATGTTACATAGTCAAAACCAGAACTATTTTATAAAACCACTTTTAACATAATTTTAGGATGAACAAATAGATTAACAGTGTATGATAGTGGCAGGTTGGTAGCCCGTTGTCTAAAGCGTACCTAGCTACTTTTATTTCCTTCGTTTCCTCTTACGATATCCACGGAAAAAATGAAGAAGAGTTATTCTAAACCCGACACCCGCACGGGAAAACTGCACGAAATATTCATTAAAGTAAGATACTTTGTGTAGTATTCTGCCCTTGCTATAGATAAGTATATTAGGTTTATTAAATTCGACTACTACATATTGGTTTCAATTTTAATGAATAAGAAGTGTCCAGAAGGTACTAAATAGGTAAGTAAAAGACAGTTTAACCATAAATCTACCGTGACACTCACTGATAATGAAAAGTTATAAGATTATTTTAGAGTCGACTTTTATTAAGTGCCTATTATATTAAAAAATGTTAATGTTCTCTGCAGTTCACTAAACATCATTTTTTAAACGGTTTTATTTAGCTTACCCCGTTTGTTTTAGACTTTATTCTTTCTTTATTCTTTGGTCTTTGTTGGTTCAAATTTATTTTCATCATTAATTTAGCTGTTACATTCCAGTTGCTATAAAACCTGTGACCAGTCTACTGGTGTTATTTTATTCATAACCATTGGAAGTACAATGGAATTGGCGTGCAAACGGATCGGAAGGCTTTCATGTTTTACGTATATGTAGCAGTGTAATGTAGTTAGACGAGGTAATTTACACCCAATATTACTAGTAATATTCAATTATAAACTTAAATTCTAGACAATCCAAGTGCTAAGTGTTACATAATAATGGCTGTGGAATCGTACTGATGTTAATCCTTAGTCCCTCTCGTCATAATACCTTTCTCTCTCTTCTTGATTTAATTTAAATATTATACCGACTTACATTTTGATAGGTTAATAAATTATTATTATGTAGATGGCCTAAGTATAGTTTAAACCATTAAGTCTTCCATTTCGAAGTATCTATATTTAATGAAATTTTATTTATTTCTGATGTTTATTTCTGCGCCAGCTCAATTTTCTAATGATGTTTAAGACATTATCGGTTCTATAGCTTTACGAGTAATACATGTGTACCTATGTGTGTAACCTCAATGTGTCTGTGACTGCGGTTGGTACTGCGTGCAACATCGATTTTTGTTTGAGTTCCAGAGTTTATTTTCAATGTCTTTACTCAATTCATTTGTCATAACTGGTTTATCATAAAGTCGTTGTACTCACGAGAACTGGCACGAATGAAGTGAATAATAATATCGAAACATGCACCATAATATTGAAATTTGTGAATTCATCTGCGCTGTATTGATAAAACATTAATCAAGTCAGTCGAACCCTTTCATGAAACAGTTGCAATTGCAGTACTGACAGCGGTTGATAAATGTACCCTACCTTATGTCCATTTACGATTTACTACTAAAGGCATAAAGCATAAATTAACAATATAACTTATAGCTAATAAAAGTATAGCCAGGATAATATAAAATTAATCAGAATTGTCGCTAAATTATAGACACGTACTTAAATAAATAGATAGGCAACGCCACCGTACTCACCTAGCCCTAGCGCCTCACCTAGCTTCATCGACACTCAATCGACACGCACTTACCTTCAAGAGTCTTGATGTGGATATCTGGTGTTTAGATCATTATTAAGCAACGCCTCTTCGTTGACTGCACTCTAGATTTTAGTGACTATATATCACAGTAGGATGTTTTGTCTGCTGTGTGTGAAACAAGTAGGTAGAGAACTATTTAGCCTTAATATGTAACTGTGTAGTCGTGGATATTATTTGAATGTTCGATGATAATGTTGACAGGCGAAGAACTCGTCAACCGGTAGTAAAGACGCTCACCCTCCGAACTCTCACCTCTAATTTCATTCCAACGGAGTCGGGTAACGTCCAGCTCGATGTTCGTACGCTTTCTAACAGGGCGTGGCACCTACGACAACATTCATCAAACATTCAACTCTTTTGCCACCGCGATGTCCTGGTGATCGGAGCATTTATCATATATCTAAATTTAAAGATCGTCGCTTGAAAAGAGGATGTGAAATTTAAAGAGTTTGGTGTTTGGTTGTTGTAGGATCGCCCGTGTGGAAACCGCGCGACATGTTGAGCGAGGCGGGCGCGGGCGCGGGCGC
>BHDV01063478.1:0-24929 GCA_005406045.1 Adoxophyes honmai
ATCGGCAAATGCTCAATGAGCTAACGTGGCCAACCGCCTTAATGTGATTATAATGCTATTGATAACAATGTTACATTATGTATCGTTAATGACTGTAAATTTTATATTCAAATAGCTAGATGTAAGTGTTTAGATTTAGACACTAGTTGTAAATTGCAACCTTAACTAATGATTGTAAGATTGTTATTTACTGTACAAAAGGCTATGTAGGTTTCAGTTAATTTCTTTTAAACAACAGGTCACTCTACCAACATGCCTTACCCTTAGATGAAAAACACAAATTAGTTTCAATGAACTGGGCATGCAGCCATTGTTCTTTATTAATTTGTATTTATTTGCTATACTCATTACCTATTTATCATCTAGTGGGCTAATCAATTTAAGAACACTTACTTTATATGAATAAATTTACAGTAAATAAACTACAATAGTAAAATTTACTTTTCCGACTTAGTGAAACTTATTGGAATATTTGTAAAAACGAAAACTGCATTCTTACCATGTAGCGCTTCTCTTTTGCTATGCTCAAGACATCAGCCAAAACACAGACTTGAGTGAGTGCATCTCTTAGTTTGTTTCTCACAGAATCCCATGGCCACTGACTGGACTGGTAACCAGGCTCTTTACTGTCTTCTTCAGATTTAACCTCCACCTCTGGCTCTTTTTTGATGGTACAGTAATCATCATCAGATTTTGCGAAGTCTATCTTTTGGGCTAGCCGTGCCAGATTTTCTGACATAGACAATGGACTAAAACAATTGATTATTAGTTGATACTGATTATTCTTTACGCAAACTAAATTATCTATGTAGAAGTAATATTCCGCTGCATTGGTAAAACACAAATACTTACGCTTGGTAAATTTCCTGTCCATCGTAGGTTATTTCTTGAATCTGATTTTCTATAGGGGCTTCAATAGATATATTCACAGAATTAGCCATGATTCAGATATAACGGAGCTTAAATCCGTAATGGTTGTTCAATAATTCTACATTTATTTGTTATTACGGTAGCTATTAACAGATCAAGTGATACAGTTAACTAGTAAAAATACAATGAATAATGACAATAACGAACTGTCAGACTGTCACTTGGACAGCGACTTCAAACTCGTATTCTTTTTTTTTTAAAGTGAGTTGCCATGAAGAACATTTTAATGTCCTCAAAAATCAGTCAGTAAAATATTTTTCTCGAGTTGCATTGTCACATTTAACTTTTTTTAACTCTGAAAAGTAATGTATTTTATCCAGGCACGTGTAAAAAAAAAAAACGCTAAACTGACTAAACTCGCCGAAAATGTTAGCGTACTAAGCCTCGTGAGTTGTTTAGTTATATAAATATTGAGAAGTACAATCCAAAACGTAATATTTTTTTTATTCAATACGGTTATTGCATGTTACATTTAAATTATAACTCAAAATCATTAACATTTACTGGCGTTTATCACCTTTACGCACAGGACAATTTGTTGGTTGGCAACACTCATGTCATAGACAATGTGTTTTTTTTACATAAAGATTTCTATTCATCGGCCTTAAAAAACTGCGATCTGTTTTGCCGTGTCGTGTAAAACCGTTTAAAAATTTGTAAAAAAAAATTGGCCCGAATCCGGGTTTGCTTATGGTCGTTCCCCAACCAATGGTTGTCATTATCAACAGCTATCGACCTTTTTGTAGGAAGAAAAATATTCGAGATAAATTCGAATGCCGTTTATGTTTCGAAATGTGAATTAAACTTTTAGTGATAAATATGTGAAATGATTTAGTGGCCGCCCTGCATATTTTATGTGTATAATACTGTAAATACTCGTCATGTCAGACCGCTCAATCGCCGTAAGTAGCTATGAATGATATTAAGTGAAATCACTACATATTTCAAGCGAGAATTACAACTCTACAAATAGTTTCAAACTAAGTTTAAACTTGAAAGTAAAGTTATAATAGAAGTTTAATTTCTTAACAGGTAATTCCCAATTGGTTCGTGATTTCAAATGTACCATGATCATTAGACCACATATAATATGTATGTTATTGTTTGGCATATGTTGTACAGACTTACAGTCTAGTGTTAGAGCCACTAAATATTACAAATACATAATCTTGTTTCTATGATTAATTATAACTACTTATTGTAACTTTTGGGAAAACTTACTGACTTCTATGGTCATGAAATACATTTTTATTCTTATTCTTATTCCTATAGTCTCGTCCAAGTTTAGAGCAGGTGGTGACAATCGTGGATTTCATGGAAAAGCACCAACAATTAGCTCTTGGCCAGCTTCGAGGGTTAGAGGGTCGCGAGGAAAGTAAAAAACTGTGGTTCCAGCTAACCAGAACAGTTAACGGCATTTCTGGCCCTACACGGTCTATGAAATCTTGGATTAAAGTAAGTTATCAATCAAATAGTAGTATCCATTTTATTATTAAAGCTATACTAACTTTGATCAAACAAGTATATTCTTCCACTAACTTTGATCAAACAAGTATAAGTATATTCCTAAAAATTACATGTTAAATTGAGCAGGCTGAGTCCTCATTTCAATACCTATAATTAGCCCATTAGTTAAATTATCTGCTCGTTTTTTTACTATTGTGTAAAGCAGGGATCACCAAATGGCGGACCGCGGTCCGCATACGGACCGCCGACCCATTGTATGCGGACCGAAAAAATATATCTTCATTCATCTTCGGGATTTAAAGTCGATAGTTTGCACCAATTGCACTCCAAACTTCAGAAAGATAATCAATATTAATCAACAATAAAAAAATGTCATTTTTCTCATTGATATTATGTAAATTATAATATCTTTGTAATTTCCGTAATTACCTTTGTTAATTTTTTTTTATTAAATGTGTGGACCGCAAGTGTCATTTCTATTCTTAAAATGGACCCCGAGCAAAACTAATTGATGACCCCTGGTGTAAAGTGTGGTTTTTAACATGACTGTGTATTAATTATAGGTAAAAAAATCGAATGGGTGGATAATTTTGCAGCAGTGTAAATTTGAGAGTAAAACTGTTTTTTTTTTTTTACTTTTAGACATTTTACTTATACTCAGTTCAGTATTTCATGTATGATAGTGAAACATATATTAAATGTTTTTTAGTATGTAATAGTAGTACAATCACTTACTTATTTTCATACAAATTTAATTTTCATTACTATATTGGTCTACTAATGTCACATCACTTTATTTGAAATTCAAAAGGATAAGTTCAAAAAGTGCTGATAGGATCATAATGTTGACTTAGTATGTATGTATCCTGCTTTTATTTACAAAGAAAAAATGCTGGCTGTTTAACATATTACTCATATATTCAGCTCTGGCAGTTTTATCCTATCATACCTACAGTGATATAGTTTGGATCACAAATGTTATATTATATCACTGACTCTGCAAATTTAAGGGGGATTCATAATCCCTTTGCATTCAGGTATCAAAATCTGGAACTGTTTTTTCTTCAATCAACCTAATCTATAGCTACTATTGCTATACTATCTATACTGTAATATTTCTAATTTCAGTATTGGGCAGACAAGAAATCTACTGTGAGAAATAAAGTGGTCTCAGGTGGAGGTGATCCTAACAGTTTATGTTCTAATATTGAGAAGAAAATATGGGATCTCTTTTTAGCAAATGACACTGGCAGTAAGTAGAATTATTAACTAATTTATTTAAAGTTTTTGAAACTTACCGCCACAATAAATTAAGATGAAAGAAAAATACATATTCAGGGTAAAACTGTATTTTACAAAACTTACATATTCAGGGTGGTCAGAAATTGACCGTGAATATTTTAACCTGTGGTTGGGTTGGGTATAGGTGTCTGAAAACCCCTGTAAAATATTTCCTGATAATTTTAATTATTGACCTTGTTTGAGACAAATGTTTCATCGCTTTTTAGGTCATTGCACCCTGTTTTTTACCTACCTTACGTCACGTAAACAAGTCCCTTTAGTTGGAGCGTACGAACATGCAATGCAATCTTTCGACATTTGCGTTTTGCCGGAATACAAAAGAGTGGGCAATATTTTCGGATTTTAATTTTTTTTTGACAAATAATCCGAGAAAAAGACTTCACTGGGGTTTTCAGACGCTTTTTCCCGACTACATATACACGGCCAATTTTAAATATTTGAATCAGTGCCGACTATTATATTCACGGTCAATTTCTGGCCAACCTGTATACTTCTTGTCACTGATTTATACTCCTGTTTGGTTGGTTTAGCTGTGCCCGCGACTCCGTCCGCGTGGAATAGTGACTAATTTCCCCCGTTTTTCCCGCATTTTTCAATGTTTCTTCGCTCCTATTAGTCGCAGCGTGATATTATATAGCCTAAATCCTTCCTCGATAAATGGTCAACACAAAAAGAATTTTTCAATTCGGACCAGTAGTTCCTGAGATTAGCGCGTTCAAACAAACAAACAAACAAACAAGCTCTTCAGCTTTATTATATTAGTATAGATATATAAATACTTCAAACAAAGTTGTATAAAAAGCTGAATTTTAACTCAGTATTCCATACCATGCTCTTTCCATTTAAGACATCCTTAATCCACGGTGGTGGTGGTAGTGGGTGGTATGGGTCAAAGGCGGCTCTATTGGAAAGAGCACTGTACGGATTACGGAGGTTGCAGGTTAGAATCCCACCTCTTAACCAAAATATTTATTCATTGTAATTGTACTAATTGTACATTGAATTAACCTATTGAAATTTCTTGTTCTCAGAAACCAGACGCCCCGTGAAACAAGAAGCCCATTTCATGGAAGAACCCTTTTTTAATGAAGACAGTATGGACCAGAATCATGTGGAGTCAGAGCCAGTATTGGCCTTTGAGGAGCCCATGGTAGATTTGGAAGACCGACAAATGGCTGTCATGGAGAAATTGGTTTGTTTTTCATAAAATAATCAATGAAATGTCAGGATAGTCAGATGAAATTGACAAAATTTGGGCACACCTAAGTAATGCCTTGTTGCCTGGTTGCCTTTAATTCTATCAAACAAGTAATTTTGTCTTAACTTTCTGGGCTGATCACATATTTAGAATTAATTTGATACTATTTGTAACTGATGTCTAAGGGAAATGATGATTGCTTACCATTGAGGACATAACAGTTCGTGTTCCTCCCTTGTGGCTATAAGAGATTTCTCACAGCAATTGAATTGAATTACATGTAGTGTAGCAATATTCCCATACTTTGGTGCAGGTGAAAGTGATGAGCGACCAAGCCACAGCCATGTCGCAAATGGCGCTCGCGACACACACGAACTCCCAAGCCATGGAGCGATTGGCTGAATCCTCGCACATTCAGGTACCTAACATTCCTATTTTGCTTCAATTCACAAGACTAACGTCAGCATTGGATGGTCACCATGTCACTTGCCTAACTTATTCCATCCCCTTTGTTGCATTTTCAAAAGATCAGAAAAAAGAAAGTGACTTGACGTCGGGATGTGAAAATCTATTTCAGTCTTATTATGTTTCGAAACTAACTTAGAAGAACACATTTGTCAGTATGATTCTGGCTATCAAGACAACACGCGTAAATCAAGTCGCGCGCGATATAGTTCTAAGTAATTTAAGATGACGTGACAGTGATAGGTATATTTGTATTATCTCGCGCGCTACTTGACATTCAGTTTGCCATGATAGACGTCCATGATTTATATTTATGATTCCTGTAGAATGGTAGCAAGCAGAAGTCCACTTCAAGAGAATAAGATTATTAGTGAGTTTGTAGAACATCTGTAAGTTATTTTCTGTTTCTTTCTAGGCGAGAGCTTTAGACCGGTTAGCGACTACCTTCGAGACTATATCAGCCTCAACACACGACATAAGAAACTCCATCGTCGACATAGATTCCACCATGAAAAGGTTTTATTCAACATCGCCCACTTAGCACAGGTATTTGTGAGTTTCTATGCAAAGAACAGTGTCATATTAAGTTAAGGTCGAGTCGTAGTATTATTTAAATTTTAGTTTAGGAAAGTTGTTGAAATTTAGGAATTTTTCCTTTTTATAAATAACGAATAGTAAATTGAACTAAAAAGGAACTTCAGAAAATGCTTCCAAAAACTACCATAATGATATAATATCATTGATATTTAACATGATAGGCACCATCAGTTTCACAAGCGGAGTCATTCCTTTTTGGTGGTGCATGGAGGGCTGCCAACACAAGGATTTACATCCCAATGTATCTGGGTAATAAAAAACCAATTACTCACACGATTTTATTTACATCTTTCAATACAGTTACAATAAAAGTTCATAATTAATCTGTAGATAGATGTACAAAATAGTCATGTTGAAGTGATATTTAATGTATTCAATTTATGTACATATATTATTTTTACAGTATGTATATCTTTTAACGCCTAAATAAAGTAGGTATTTCAATTAAATGCATTAATTATTATTAACATTGTTTAAATACAGGTGTTATCAAGTAACAGTAACATGCCGTGTCAAAAACAAGTTTTAGTGAATAACACTATTGTTATGTAGATATTTTCTTTAATACTTACCTAAAATTATTCCATCATGTATACATAGTGTAAATACCTTATATATACAACAGAACTGTAATTATATACAATTGTAAACGTAATGTAATAGAAGTAAATGAATTTATATTTTATACAATTTTTTGGTGTTTTATTTTTACCTGTATACCATTCGGTTCATTTCATAATAGTACAAAGAGGCATCTATATATATAAAAGGAGAAACTGACTGATTTTACATAATATTCACAATCGTAGTTCGTAGTCGTAAGTAGGTAGGTATGATAATTTATGTAGAACTTATAATTCCAAGGTAAATTCATCACCTGAAATTGCACTATATCTATTTCGGCTGAAAGAAGCTATTTTATAAACTCAGGTCGCATTTTACAGTCTTAACATTTAAGAAATAAGATATCCTTATATTCTAATGTAGTGTTTGGAATATTCACAATACTATTTGATTTCAAAATCAACTTAAAAGCAAAAACATAATACCTAACTGAATTTTGTAAACTAGCCTCTGCAAAACTTTCAAAAGAAAATTAGCACTATTAACGATTAAAATTTAAAACTACACTATGTTCACTAGAGAAAAACTAGTTTCATATAGTAGTGAAATGTCCTTCGTGAGTTCTCAACAGCGTTGGTGAGGTATCACCTCAAGTATTTTAGGATTCTTGTCAACGTCGAGCTGCGTCGCCGTCTCGTCTGGTTATCATCTGGTATCAAGCCTTGTTCTTTCATGCCGTACGGCGACGTAGGGGCTGTGACTAGGAAATAGTCTCCCCGGGCACTGAAAACATTGGCCGAAAACACAAAGCTTCATCATCGATGATGTGGACATGTGCAGTTAGGGAGACGTATTTAAAGATACCGCTCACTATAATTAACTAAGGAATGGTAGAGATGATTGCGACTTTGAGAATTGAGCATTAACTGGTGAGTCGTGACCGGTGTGTCTTTTTTTTCCAAATAACATCAAATAAGTATGTTTTTGTATTATACCTACCGGGAAATACATTGATGTTTTAACTATAGGCATATAATGGTCATCATCGGGCAAGATTTTCCGATTCTCATTGTAAATTGGCTATACCCTGCTAGGGTTCCTGTACCTAATTGTAATTATGTGTGTACTTGGATTTTGCCTAATAAATGAATATGAATATGAATATGAACTGAATTTTTTGTTGGCGATATAAAATTACTTTGTTATTTCTAAATGCCAATGCCATCCATCCATCAATTCATCAGCTTGCCATCAAGTTAAATCACGATTGGCTACAGGGGTCATGGAAGTACGGACCTGCTCTCAACTCGCGTGAAAAACTATATTCACAAAACATGTTTGTGGTATTCGTCTTGTAAATAACTAATACTTGCTTGTAGCAATTAGGATTATTTGTGCCTCATAGAATAGGTACATGGGCCATTCTACGTTATGATGACTATACATTTTAGATATTTTTTTCCTAACTACTTCCATTGTCTGTTTAATGATTAAAAAAGAGGCTTATTTTGACTATACTTTAAGCAAAGAAATATTCTTAATATAATCATGGTTTTGTCTGTGTCACGTTTTTTGGTAATAGATTAATGATCATCCAAAAGTAGAAAGGCAATTGAAAGAAAGACAAAAGAATTGATTTTAAGTTGTACTTACCTTTTACTAACCGATTAAAAAAAAAGAAGAGTTGTGCCTGACCTTTCCGCTTTGTCCTCCAGCAGGTTTAATATTAAATTGTCTTGTATCGTCTTGGACCTACAGTAATTTATTTTATACTCGTAGCAGTCGTAGCTTACCGAATATTGGTCAGATCACCGATATATGTCATCCGGTCGGATCGCCCAGCGTTTTCGACCCAGGTGTCGTAGTCCTCAGCATAGGACGCAGGGAAGTCTGTAGGAGACGCTATTGCCTCTGCAAAGTAACGCCACGAGCGGTCGTGACTGCATAGGTCTGAAATAGGTATATCCATTCTCATTAGACGAACTTTCTTTAATTTGTCTGCTCTAATCGGAAACAATTTGCTCCGTATAATTTCACTGTTACAGAACTAGTTCATTATTGTAGTTACATTTTGAAGACAAAGTAAAATATAAATTTAGCCTTTGACAATCTTGGAAAAAATAGTGAATACCTACAGTTGCTTTACAAGCATTACCACCTCCGATATAGACAATGATGGGATCGCAACATCGCCTAAGCGGTTACTCCTGAAATTTAAAATGGTGGGCGATTGCGATAGTAACGATTCATATTTATGGTGAATTTTAAAATTCACCATTTCTTTCGTGTTCCAAATGGTTTATTTCGCTTAGCTCTACATTCCAAAGCCAAACATAAAAAGCAGCCCCTCTACTATCTTGATAAAGCTTTTATCTTCAGCTCTATCATTCACGACTTAAAAGGTTTATCATCTTAGTGCATTTTAATAGCGTATCTCTAACCAGTAAATAAAACTGTAAAAAAACCAGTAAAAAAAAAAAAATATTCTCACGCCCATATTCCCATGCGGGGTAGGCAGAGCACATGAATTCAAAAATCCAGTGCCATATCATTATATAGAAACTGAAACTGGGCCTCGTTCGACTAAAATAAGGGTTAGTGCGTCTATCTCTTGTTCTCTAGCAAAGCGTTGCGTTTATACAAGTTTACTGCGCGTCGTTGACTTGCGATTCTAAACGTAACTGTGTACCTAGGTAAGTGTAGATGGGATTTCAATAAAGCCATGTCATAGCGGTGCAAATTATATTGGGTAAAATTATGTGCATCCTTAAAAAATGTTTTCCAAATCCCTCACCCAGCCAGGACCTTTTTCCGAACATAACTATGTACAGAAGTTTTCGGTTTTGCGTCGACTGCGACACAGGTTTTAAAATCGTTCGGAAACGCAACTTCAACGCATTCTATTTTATACTTAATCTTACAAGGAAGGGTACCCAACTGTCCACCTCCGATTTAATTTATTTTGATATATGTTATGGAGTGGTCTAAAATAACGGACTAATTTTTTTATTAGCTGCCCAAACTCAATCTGTTAGGAGAAAATAGCCGCCAAAGTGCTGAAAATTGACAAAACCTACTAATTTCAGTAGTGAGATTTGTTAAAAAAAAGTGATAATTAATTACTGGTTTCGTTATTATGCCAAAGAACATGAATAAAAAACGGAGGGGTGTTTCGTCATTTCACCACAAATTCGTTTTTGATATAAAAAAAACATGTTAAAATTTCACAAATTTCGTCACTGCACTCACTTTCGTAAGGTTATTTTTTTAGCTTGAAAACTTCTTGATTCATGATCTCATGGCTAATGGTCATGAAAAGACAATCTGAAAAGTCTGATCTATTAAAAAAAAAAACTGAATTATGTATCTACAAGATGGATAGACGATTATTGAACACAGGTGCAGTTATAACAATGTCCATACTCAATATAACACTTTTCAATACAGTTTTTGCAAAAGACATCGCTTATCAATAACTTGTGGCTAAAATCATTAATTATTTTCGCAAACTCATTAATTCACAATCGGGAATCAATTCTAAAAATATTTGACATACCTAATAGTTCTTGGTAATTTTAGTGAGGATAACTTGTTTTCACAATATCGACCTAAAATATAAAAAACAAAAAATAATAATCAACCTCGCCATAACCTATTTAATAAGAATAACAATAAAGTATGAGTATACTTACACCATAAAGTGAAAATAACTAAAATGTTAAACAAAAAAAAAAACGACTTCAAATTAGCAGTAAAATACTGAATGTAAATTCTTGACTTCATCAACAAATTACCGAAAACGGCGTACATGTCCCTAAAACATTTGAAGAGTTCCCTCGATTTCTCCAAGATTCCATCATCAGATCCTGATTTCGAGCCAATGGGACCAATTTCGAGTTATACCCTTTCGATTAAAAAATAATAATTTGAAAAAAGGTTCACGGGTCTCCGAGATATCGAATAACATACACACAAAAAAAAAAATTAGGTCGAATTGAGAACCTCCTCCTTTTTTTGAAGTCGGTTAATAATGACTCATCAGATAGGTACATAATAATGTAGGTTGTAATTTGACGCCAAGATGTACATCACTGTACTATAAACCGTATGGTATAGCGTGTTTGTATTTAAGTCATCATGTCATTTTAAGTCAGGTCGAAATTATATTAAATGGAAAATATTTTTTTTTTTAATAAGTAGATCAGACTGCAAATTGTTTTCTTATTGCTTTTATATTGTCTTTTCATAACCATTAGCTATAAGATCATGAACCAAGAAGTTTTCAAGCTAAAAAAATACTTACCTTAAAAAACTGAGTATAGCGGCGAAATTTGTGAAACTTTGACATGTTTTTTTTATATAAAAAGCGAGTTTGTGGTGAAATGACGAAACACCCCTCCATTTTTTATTATTGTTCTTTAGCATAATAATGAAGCCAGTAATTAATTATCACTTTTTTTTAACAAATCTCACTACGGAAATTAGTAGGTTTTGTCAATTTTCAGCACTTTGGCGGCCATTTTCTCCTAACAGATTGAGTTTGGGCAGCTAAAAAAAAAATTAGTCCGTTTTTTAGACTACTCTATAACATATATCAAAATGAATCAAATCGGAGGTGGACAGTTGGGTACCCTTCCTTGTTAGTACTTCTTCCACCAAATAGCGTATCATATCGCTAATGTATCCGCCTCATAACTACATCCTCATTTTATATAAAGCGGCACCTTAAAGCTCTGAAAGCTTTACTAGTTACTACTGCACCCACGACGTTATTAGCAAAGCGTTAGGCGTTTTTTACCACCTTGCAAATTTCACTCACTACGCTTGGTTGCCGTTCGTATTTTTTCAAAATTCGTCATGTTCTGTATCTGCTTATAATCCAGATAGTATTCAGCATACTCTGAATCTGATACCGTATTATTTTCTGAAAATCCAATTGTATGCACATGTTTAATAGAAATTTACAATTTGAATTTTATTCTCTAAATACTGGCAAATCTAACTTTATCATTATTTTTCTGTAACTTATAACTAATTTTATACTTCACATTGCCTAATTCTGAAGCGAAACTGCTACAAATTGGCTCAGTGAACGATGATTTGAAGTAGATATTAATAGAATGACCGTGGTTATTAATCGAGCGCATTGAAGAAAAGTTTACATTATAGGTAGGTACGTACCTACTTCGTGACTTTGGACGATGTGCCTATTAGGTGTACAATCACTAAAATAAATCTGTAATTACTGTTTCCATGACCATTGCTGCGCTGTTTGTATAACGGTTATTGGTCCTTGATTCATATTTATTAACTTGTGCGCGGTCCTTTCAATATTACGGAATTTCCCGTCATATTCGGAGTCTGTATCTGTACGTCTAGTATGTTCATTTCGATGGTGCAGTCATTAACGAATTCGTTTGCGAGTTGTCGCGGAATGTATGGAGATTTGTCGACCGTGGCAGTTGTGCAAACGTTCCGCTGGCGGCGCTGTCTCGCTTTCCATACAATTTTGCGATAACTCGCAAACGAATTCGTTAACGACTGCACCATCGAAATGAACATACTAGACGGAAGTACTGTATTCTTGATCGATAACGGGGACCACGGTATGATGCTTACCTACCTACTTGTTTTGAATATTACTTATCTACGACAATTTTTGTTCACCTATAGAGTCATATGCAGTCTCATCATAAAAACATAGTCATAGTACTTATATCTCCTTTTTCTTAAACTATAGTGTGAACTCTTAATTTAAGTATAAAGTGACGTCTATCGGTGAATTAAAGCTAGAAGGTAGCGTAACGTGTGTTTCGTCGTTTTCGGTCATTGGATAATCTAGGTCTGAGCTAACCCCATTGGGACCTCAATGTGCTCGATTAACTAATAGTTGTGACTGCTGCATATTAAAAGGCTTTAATATAAGAATATAGTTTATAAACTGACTCCGAAAGGCGAATTTCATAAAAAAATATACGGCTCAGTGGCGGCAAAACGGAAATCCCCATACAATCGCACATCGGCGTCGCAGGCTCACACCGCCAGGTATTTGGTTATAGTATCGATATCGATCTAATAATGTGAAATTTATAATGCTGCCAGAGGATACAGGTTTCTTTTTTTTTGCTTATTGCGTCTCAACGTATAGTAGGGACATTGTGGTATAAATAGATGTAGATGAATATACAATCGAAATTAACTGAAATCGATATTACCTTCCTGGCTAAACATTTCAAAGTCGCCTGACGGGCAGCCGGGCTGCGTTCCGCCGTTGCCAGCGTAGTTAGGCCAGAAGTCGACGGTTCCTTTGGGGTTGCTTATGCCGTAGCCGCCCGGGTCGGTGTGCACGATGTCCACGAATCTTGCGCATGTGCGGTCCAAGCCGCGGTTGCTGAAGGTCCCTTCGAAGAGGGCCCTAGCAGGGTCTAGTCCTGTGATGCTGGAATGCGTGGTTTTATTAGTCCAACAACGTTGTTCGTTTTACGTAGGTACTTATTTAATGAGTTGTGTTAACTGTTTTCTGAAAAGGCTTATTTAACTTTGTAAAATTAGGTACACCACGTTACCTGGTTGATAGTCATTGTTATTCATATTACAATACAGAATATACTTAAGTAGGTAGGTATACCAACTCTATCTACCCATACAAAGTGGAACTAATTACTTGATAAACATTTTATGTCGACAGTTGAATTTATTTTCACGTTTTAGTACCTAATGGATAGCATCGCGGAAAACGGCAATTGTGCGCAATGATGCGAAACAAAACCTAAAAAATACGTCACTTTGCATTAGTTTTAACCTTAAAACGGACAAGGCCAATGGCCTATCTGTTCTGTTCGTCACGGCAAGAAAATAGAACGACTATAAAACAAAAACCGCAGTAGGAGACGGCGATGTGAAACAGAGGTCGGCGTCTGACCGGTTGCTGTTATGTAAACTATTAACTTGTCAGTAATGGAGCATCAACTTATACTTTTGAAATACACGCCGGCGCCATAAGTCGTAAATAAGAATGAAGTACCTAAGTATAACCGTTATTTACAGATTGAGATAACGTGAGCTGCTGATAGACATGATGATTCTTTGGTAGGTAAATAGATCATAACACTAGTAAGGTCACACGTGGAGTAGATAACTAAGGTACAAGATCGTATGTATTTACCGTGACACAATTAGTCCTTTCTCCCTGGTGCGCCTGCCAGCGTATGCCATGAGGTGGGCTCCCAGGGAGTGGCCCATCAGGTGCATCTGTGTCATATTCATGCCGGACCTCGAAAGTCTTTCTAAAGCATCCCCCAGTTCGCCTCCAATCTGGAATTACACTTTTATATTAATGCGTAAAACTTGCAAAATGTGCGTGTCATAAAGGTATTGCAAAAGTTTTTCGAAATGCGAGAGCCGTATTTAACGAGCAATGTGAGAAACAACTGCATTCTTAACGATTCAGAGCGTTCGTGTGTTGTTTTTTTTTGCAAATCGACAACAGTGATTTACTTTAAACATATAACTACAGTGAGAGTCGTGAGACTCACTCATAGTGAAAAATTCCGTTATTCTAAGTAAGTAAAGTAAGTAAAAAACTCTTTATTGTACAAAAAAGAAATAAAAGACTACAGATTGGTAAAAAAAAATAACACAAAGTACAAAGGCAAAGTACAAAGTATTTTTTCACTATGAGTGATTTACTTATACATGAGTCGAAGGATTGAAAATCTAGCCGTGGTCGATTATCGTTATAGCTTCAAACTTGTATAAAATGAATTACTATTCATTAAATTAATGATAATTTCATAACTATATTTCATTGCTATTCATACTATTGCCATACCAAATTTCGTGGGGATCGGTTCAGCGATTGTAGCATGCGTAGCAAACAGACAGACAGATTAGTAGCTATGTAAAATATAGAGCTCTTGTCATATATCATGGATTATTTGGGCTTTAGCTAGGTATTCTTACTTCTACGTAAGTTCACACCTTTTTCTCCCCTATAAGGTCAGGTGGGGGAAGAGAAATTCAGGGGCAGGGCAGGAGTAAGAGGCACCACAAACCATAACTCGTACGAGTTATGAGTGAGTATGGTCTGTAGTGCCCTCTTACCCCTGCGTTTCTGTTCCCCCATCTGACCTTAAGTATTCTTTAATCTAACTGCTACTCATATTTTCGAAACATTCCACACAATCGCTGTCACTGACCTGTATAGCACTCGGGACTGCAGAGAAAGCATAACCCAACGGCAACCCCAGTATGCCACTACTGGCTTCATCCTCCCAGTCTAACAGCACCACGTTTCGCTTCTTGGTGGCAAGATAGGCTGAGAGAATCGTTGTAGTGGCTGGCCCGGCGACTTTGCCCCTGTAGCCGAATGTGTAGAAAATGGTCGGGTGTGCCAGGTTAATGCACGTTGAATTCAGAAGCTGTTCTGCCTTCTGCAATGGGAACACCTGGACGTTGTCTAGAGCTCTGAAAAATTAAAGTTTTGTCTGATATCCTTCTTGTGATAGTTTTAGAATGATTAGTTAAAACGACAATGCGATATTTTATTGTAAAATTGTTTAGACTACAAAGAACCAACGAGGTTTATATTCGGAATTTTGATCAATTTATAAAGTTAAGAGCATCGAAGTATCACTTGATCGATTTTTATTTCAGTATGACGATTAATGTGTAGCTAAATTCTTAATATGACGTTATGAATCATTAATGAAATCTAAAGGTTAAGTATCTTCTGTCCGATGGGTACATTGACATACATCCGTACCAATATATAAATGTGAAAGTGTGTTTGTTTGTTTGTTTGTTTGTTTGTCCGTCTTTCACGGCTAAACGGAGCGATGGATTGACGTGATTTTTTAGGTAGAGATAGTTTAGGGCATGGAGAGTGACATAGGCTACTTTTTGTCTCTTCAAAACCCCCCATTTTCCAAAAATGAGGGGTGGAAGTTTTCAATGTATAAAACTATAAATTGGTATGTGTGCTTTTTCTTCTGTGATACCCCGAATTTAACGCGAGCGGAGCCGCGGGCAAAAGCTAGTTCTTTATAAGTGAGTGTTCAATTTACGAATTTACTTTGCTCCATATTATACATAAAACACATATATTATATTTTTAAATTTTACATTTCTACACGCTATGTGGACATGCAACTCCTTGCCATAATTGTAATATCTTCTAAACAGTTTGTATTTAAGAAAAAAAGGAGGAGCATGAAAGAATTCGCTGATAGCGATCTTTAACTCCGTGTAATAGTCAGTCATTGAACGTGATGGCGTCAAAATAGCAAGAGTAAGGCCGAGGCCACATTACGTACTCAAGCGATACGACGCGCGCAGCGTGTAGTGCAAACCCAAGTCTGTTACGTTAGGCTTGCGCCGGTGAAATCGCTTTCGCGACGCGGCGTTTCGTTTGCGTGTTAAGTCTCAGCCTAGATTCATGATAATAAGGTGGTAAATATTCCAACCGTAATACGTCATACTGCTGGTCACAGTAGACATCTCAAAATGGGAGAGTTTGGGCTGTAGTTCCCACGTAAGCTCAGTGTGTATTGGGTATTTCATACGCGACATTGATTGACTTCGTTGCGCTGTGTGCAGGTTTCCTTCACCAAATAGCACGTGGTAAATAGCAAATAAGTATGATCTCGCACGTTAATTCCCAAAAATTCAGAGGTTTCTGGGATTCAAACCCACACCCACGACTCTGCATGAGAAGCGATATTGAAGAAGAGATATTGCGAGATATTGCGTCTGCCAAGCTCTTTCGGAAAACTCGTAAAGTGACTCGACTAACTCACTCGAGTAACGCGAGTAACGCGACTCCTATTTTTTTTAACTACTTAAGTAGTTAGGTACCTATTCTCTAACAGCCGTAAATACTTAAGAAGAAAATCATTACCTGCCTAATGCCTTAAACCTGTATACACCCGTATATCCCGTTTTATAAGAGTTACAAGCGTTAGATATTATGTAGATCCAAACAACAGCATAATCGCTGACCCTGGAATATGCAACAAATACGTAATCGGAACATTTTAGTGCCTGTTTATGGTAATGTAGTCTCAGATACCTTTGATGAAACGATCAGTTAATATCATCGATATAACGTGAACTTATTTATGTATCGAGGTTAGTAGGCATTTGAATACAGCGATGGTAGTGTCGTAAGTCGACACAATTGACCATAATACGAGTTAACAAGGGTGTTATGAACCCTTAGTGCTTAAAAGACTGCCGAGGCGGTAATTTTTTAATTTTTTTATTAGAAGAGTATGGCACTCTGTAGGCTTAGCAGTTAGCACAGCAAACCCGTGAGACGACACGCACGCGGTCATTTTCCCTACCTGTCATTTTCCTGATATCTCTAGTTAGACAGCGACAGGTAGATAGGTAGGTAGGTATAGTCTATCTCGTGAGCATATCTATTCATGGCTTCTGGTGCTAAGCCGGCTGTTGCACTTGCCTACCCTTCATTGAATTGGGCATTATGTTTATCAATGTAATTATGTCTGATTTTAGTTTTAAAGTCAACTACTTAAATTTACAAGGCATTAGGCTTTTGCTTAAATCGCGGTCACGTCCCATGCCATCAAATTCTTGACACTCAAACTTAAACGTTTAACTAATTATCGTGTGTCGTATGTAGAGCAATCGCAGTAGCTCAGTTATAGTTTTATAATGCATTAGGTCAGTTGGAAAGTAGGTACCTATGCGATATTATAAACCTAAAAAAATATAGGCTTTTCTAATGTTTTTGGTATGTTACTATACGTTGTCGGTTTAGGTAGTTAAATCAATGTAAACAATCTTGACGTGTCTTTTTATTTAAACGTACACTTTATAAATCGAAATCTTTACATTTTACAATTTTGATATGAAAAAATCATTTACTTTCATGATTGAATTGTATAGTGTAACGATTTTCATTTTTAGACTGTGTATTTCAATAAAAAGACATGTCAAGATTGTTTATATTGTTTTAACTACCTAAACCGACAACGTATAATTGGATATTAAATTTGACGAGTTTTATAACATTTTTAGACCTATAGTGAAAAATAACGGAATTACTCACGTTGTTTATACCGAGATTCTTCCCGTCTTTTGACAATAATAGTGAGTGTGTTGGCGAAAAAGTGGGTAGTTGTGAACTGCTGTTGTCAGCTGTGCCTAGTAGTCGCGCGGAAAGAGCGGCTGCACGCAGTGCGCGTCTGTCCGCTGCCGTGGCACGTAGCTCCAGATGATGGATCACGGATTGATCCGAAACATGTCGAGCTAATCTCGGTAAAAACAACGTGAGTAATTCCGTTATTTTTCACTATAAGTGAGTCTCACGGTACTTTTATGTTTAAAATTTTTAGACCTGTTTTGTAAAATGTTTTGTTGATAATCTACATTAACTTTTAGCGTTTGCTTCAATTTCGGTCACGCCGCTGCTTGCCTTTAAATTCTTGTCGCTGTGTCCTACCTAAATTTAAAAACTTTTAACAATTTACCATCTGACGTGTGTAGGGCAGTCGCAATAGCCCAAGTTATTGTTTTTTTAACGTATTCAGGTAGTTGAAATAGTATCTACTTATACCAGCGATATAATAAGAGATGCGCCGGATAGTGGTTTCACTGAATTGTTAAGAATAATCGAGTGAGACCACTTATCGTTTCTAAGTTACCATTACCAACCTATGTATATGTAATTCTACGCAATCCTATAAATGAAATTCGCGTCACGTCGTCGACGTACAGTCGGAATGAAATAACACAAGCACAGTTTAAGAATTACACGGTCTGGCGCTCTCGCCCTTGACAAGTTCACATAATACTTTATCTGCTGAGATTATAATAATATGTTATCAGACGCGGGTAGTACCTTGGACAAAGCCATATAACAATACAAGGTTTCCCTTAATTATGCATCTTTGTTATGAATTAGACTCCATATTTCGTTCTCTTGATTGATTAATAGTTATTTATGTGACTGATGCATAATAAAAGGCATTAAAATTTAGGAGTGTAATTTAACTACTTTAATGAGCCTAAAGATTATCTACATTCAGATAATTAAATTAATATTCAATGTAATTAAATTATACTTAATTCAAATAAAAATGGCTGAAATGGTGGCAATACGGAATTACACAAACAATTGCGCATCGGATTCACAGACTCTCACATCCAGCCGCGCCGACTGCGTATTTAAAATTTGAAATAGTTTTTGCTTCTTTGAATCATTGTCTGTTTTAAGATGTTAAAAAATTTAATGTAAATTATAGCATCGATATCGATTTCGTAATGTAAACATTATAATGCTACCACAAGATGCAGGTTTCTTGATGTAGGTCATTTGCCTGTTGCGTCTAAACATAAACTAGCCACATTATGATCTGGATGCAGAAAAGAGTGTTAACATGTGTGATCGTGAAGTACTTACTTACCTAATCTTTTTTGCCTTAAAAAAACTATTAGCTAATTTAGGTTCACAAAAAACCTAAAAGAAAGTTTATCGTAATTTATAATGCTTCCACATTACGTTGTTATCTTTCCTTATTTTAATTTCGAAGACTGTAGTGTCTAACGACAAGCGCGATCGTAACGACACACGTCCTAGAAAATTGAAATCGCCTCTAGCTAATTAAGCAGCCTTGGCGGTGCATATTTGCTGCAAGAGTAACAATCGCACCCATTGCAAGTCTTCCGCTCAAGACGTTGAGAAAGTAGAACGAAGGGCAACCGATGCGTGCGGAATGAACTGTTTGCCGATTGGCGCCGCTGACAGTGATACGACAATGATAATGCTTTTGGCTAAGAATTGGCTAATAACTCTCCTTGAAACGGTTGGTATTAAATTCTAAATTGCCAGTTAACGTTTTACAAGTCATAAGTATTAATTTAACATGCAACAATTTCGGAGTATACGGGTTTGATATAATTATTTCTGCCAACTGTATGCGTGAAGATTGTCTTAGTAAACACCCCAAATATTTCTTATGGGGATTGCCCGATATTCAGAAGACTATGTAAATGTATTTTATTGTTCAGTGGTGCTCTCGAAAACATCGACAATATTTTCACCCTGGAAACTACTCGTTTGCCCGTGTTAATTATGATACGAAAAAATGTAATCATCGTAATCAACCAAATTTCAACGTTAAACTATTTTTTTATGGATAACTAAACTACAAATATCGGTACCTACTAAATTTAGATACTTTATCGTTAACTTTCCATTTTGGAGGAACATAATTATTTTAGAATTTAATAAAAAGTACCAGCAATGGAATTTTAGTATCTGAGAATAAAGAATAAGAGTTCAGTGTCCAGGAAACACTGATCCTTAGATCAAAGGTAAGTAATGTAAGGTTTGCGGGTGATTCCGGCTTGTACTTACACCGCCGATTAAATTAATGACGCATGAGGTATTTCTATGTTAGTCCTCTAGACTGACAACGCATTTGCATCCCTCTGGTGTTGCGAGTGTCCTCACTCACTTACCATCAGGTGACTTAATCGCTCGTTTACCTTCCTTCTCTACTTTTTGACTCCAGTTAGAAAGCGACAGTTATAGAACAACCGGCTTAAAACAGCAAAGCGCGAGCAGAGACGCGCACGAGATAGACTATACCTGTCACTGTCTAACTAGAGAAGTCAGAAAGTGAGAGGTAGCGTATCACGCGTGCGTGTCGATTTTCACGTGTCGCTGTGCTAAGCCTACAGGATTGTCTAGTCCAGAGGTTCTCAAACTTTTTTTACTCGTAGACCCCTTCCAAACTTTTATTGGGTTTGGTGGACCCCCTGCTGCTACATTTGTACCAAATTCCTAAGGACGCTAATTTTTCCCAACACCAGCGTGGACCCCCGTCAAATCTCCCGTGGACCCCTGGGGGTCCACCTGGACCACTTTGGGAATCACTGGTCTAGTCTATCTGAGCGCATCTCTAACCGCGCCTTGTTATGCTAGGCCAGCTGGCGTCAGATTTGTTTATTCGAGATAGGCGTGCATAATTTATCAAACAATAACTATTAAGTGCTTGGAAAACAGTCTAACGAAATTTGTCAGGGAGAGACGCGTTTACAAATAACGAACTGACAGTTACAAGACTGACAACTAACTCTGCCATTGAAATCAAAACGCTAGGGAAAAAACTGACACTAGAAAGCAAATATGTCGATTATTTACACTCACATAATTTAAGTCGCCCTGTAAAATAAATCCAAATCTCGTCAAACGATGCCGAGATGGAATGATAAGATTGCTTATTTTGAGCATTACCCATCATGCTATCTAATTACAGATTGACAACCATATACATAATGTATTTACTTGTCTCTACGAGGCAGGAGTGAGTATCTGCCGCAATTTAATCCAGCGATCATTGTAAGTAGGCCAGTGTATTACACTGATTAATTATCTTAAAAAAATATTGAACCGGTTTTTGTCATGCGTACCGTTGTTTACTATCGAGGAAAGTGGACGCGTTCGATTACGCACGATTCTCGGTTGTATAATAGTGCCCTAACCTAATGGTCCACTTCAGACAGCCTTAGCCTCGAATTTGGCAAACTATTTTGAAATATTAATGTGGAATTTTTGGCTGACTAGTTAATTATGCTGTAGCTTTATCTGTGACAGAAATATTATATTTCTAGCTGGGGGCGGTGTAAGGCTGAATTCTAAGGCAAGTTAAAAATCACCTGCCGCGAGTCATTTTGTATACTCAGCCTCACAATAAGTCACTTTTCTTTAGTTCGATTAAGATTGTTATTTTGTTTTAAAATGATTTTCGAACAAATAGTAAAAATAGGGTGGGCGGTTTACTATGCAATTAGTATGTAATGTAGATACAAATTATAATGACACCTTCTTTGAATAAATTTTACGAATAGGTAGGTACCCTACCCATATTTATTTATTGAATAATGAATAGCCTATGCTTAGTTTTAGTGTAGTTATTGTTATAAATGTAGTTAAATTTTGCCATGTTTACCGAAACCTTTGTTTTTGTCAGTCCCTGATTAAGAAAGAAAGAAGAAAGAAAGAAAACATTTATTTCAGACAACAGTGGTCCATAGTCTCATCAATCACATTCATGACAGTAATACGAAACAAATACCTAAATGATTAAATATGTCAATAAAAAACGAAATGCTCATTGGACCCCACATGCACAGTAGTCCAGTGAGCAAAGATAGGACTGTCTGTCCGATCTGCAATGACCTTCAGGAGAGTGTTGGTGCTGCCCCGGACGCGCGCCCACAGGGACGCCACGCGCTTGCGCAGGACGGCGTGGAAGCCTCCTCTTTGTTTTTCAAAAGTTCGCCAAAAGGGATTTAGGGATTAGTAGAGGATTTTGAACATTTATGTATTTCGTGTTTTTGTACAATAAAGTGTTTACTTTTTCCCTTAAATTTCTAGTTTTGTTGCCTGTTGCCACTGGTTTTGGCTGTGCGTTGTCTGTCAGTAACCCCAACCGTTTCTACTGTTTAGAGGTATACTCTGGGCGAGGAGCTATTGTTTTCACTTTGATTTGATTACTGTAAGTGTACGTTCATACCAATTACTTATTCTAGTTAGTTCAATTAACATAATAATGTATGGAGTAACACTAATTAAAGCGGAAGTACATGAACAGCTTTTAATACTATTAGTAGGTACTTGTATCGGCGTGGCGTCATACTACCTGCAAAACTGCAAAATCGCGTGATTGATACCTGGATACCCGACCCACCACCTGCGTTGGCGTAAACAAAATTCCATAGGCGTGACGTCACTCGATTACTATAAAATAAGATTTGCCGTGGTGTGATTATCATTGAACCGACGGCTCGCTAGTTGAAAACAACGTCCACGTTTGATAACGATTTAATGCACTTTGTGATATTGCTAAGTTAAATGAATTGTAATTGAGATCGAATAAATTACATACGATGATTAAAGACAGTGATATCAATGTTCTAAGACCCCCTCCTCTTACACTTGTACTATTATCTATTCTGTGCTATTAGATAGTATTAGTACTTAGGAGGCAAGTAACGAATATTGTAGCAAACAGGATTTAAAGATACGTACCCATCGTAACATCGTAGCCAAGCAGATTGCGTACTATGAAAAATACCTGAAAATATAGATTTATATGCATTTTCTCTGAATAATTTTGTTTTATTAGGTTGGTAATTTGTATCTGCATTATAAAATGGTTTAAAACTCTTACACTATGAAATTAGCGATTTCGTAAAAACTAGGTAGGTACTCAAATTTGATTTGCAGTAAAAAATACTGCAGATGTCTTTACTGCCGTAGAGAAGGTACTTATTTACAGTGCGTTTCTAGTAAGTTTATTGAATTAATCTAGAAATTAGGGGATGCGATTAAATTTCTAATCTAAATCACTTTTATGTATGGATCATTCCACCAAATTAGATACCTTTCTAGAAATATTTATTACCCGGTAGGTATGTACGTGCGTCGTTAAGTAGGCCTGTAACTCCTGTAAGTAGGTTACTGGACAGTTTTAAAAGTAAAATTAGAGTTAACACAATACATACAATACATGTACATATTTGGTTACTCAGCTTAATTAGTTTGTTGAAAAAAACGCAAAAATTCGATTTTAATGAAAATATTCAGATGAAATATTTTTGATTAATGATTTAAACATTTTACTTTAATTTGTTTTAGTTTAACGAAAAGAACGTCCATGCTTTATTAGAAAAAATCTAATTGTAATAATTTGTCGCAATCCTGAACAAGTTTAAAATTTTACGAAATTTGTAATCCGATCTCTACGATTATTGCAAAAAGTATGACTTAGTTAATGTTTTTTTTTAAAAATATGGATTAAAAAAAAATAGGATTTCGCATAATTTTACAGCTATATGCTATATTTTATTACTAACCTATAAAAATAAAACACAGTTTCCACAGGTCCTTTTCACTTAGCATTTTTCTGACACTGAACACTAGGTTCACAATTAAATTTGCCGCGCGATGGAATCGACTCACGCGCACGTTACGCCGCGGCAGCGCACCCTACTGATATGACACTGCAATAGTCGAAGTAATTTCGATTACCATATTTTTACTGGCAAATAATCGATTCGAGTTTATTCGTTCGTTCGTTCACCCAAAACTACTTATCAGTCACACCTTCAGGGACGGCTACTGTGAGTGTCACGTTTAATGTTGAGTTTTTAGTTACACCCCTCCATTTCATCTAAGGATGTTTTCCGTGTGGTGTCGGGATAGAATAACACCTCTCCATTTCTTCCGTGGATGTCGTAAAGACCAAGGAAATAATAGGTTTAGGTATGCTTTAAGCGACAGGCTAGCAACCTGTCACTATTCTACCTCTTCCATCATCGCAAACCTGAAACAATGCTAGAAGTGGCTGAAAAGCGTGATATAGTCATAATCATGATTTTGTCTATGTCACGTTTCGTGTGCTCTACCTACCTCATTTGAGAACACAGGCGTGATGTAGGTATGTTTTAAGAGGTGACTAAGGAAATAACATTATATTCTGAACGATAGGCCATCAATCTGTCCTTTACCTAACATTAGACCAATTGCACATAAGGTAAATACGAACTCCGTGTGGTGTCGAGTTTAGAATAACACCTATCCATTTCTTCCGTGGATTTCGTAAGAGGCGACTAAGGACATAGGTTAAGGTATATTTTAGGCGACAGGCTAGCAACCTGTCACTATTGTACCTGCCCCCACAAAACCTAAAAAAAAATATATGCTAGAAGTGGCTACAAAACGTGAAATAGTCATCGTTTTGTCTTTGTAGCGTTTTGTGTGCTCTGCCTACCCCGTTTGGGAATACAGGCGTGATTGTATGTAATGTATGTAAGTATGTATGTAAATACGAAACGATAAAAAACACAATTTTTAATTTTGAGTGGATTTTGGTTTGTTTCTTTGGAGTCGGTTTTTATTTTTTTGTGAGTTGTTTTGTGGCTCAGGATAAAGAGTAGTGACGGGCCAGAGGGGAGCCTTTGTCCAGCAGTGGGGCACTATATGAGGCTATGAAAAGAAAAATGTTTTTTAGGTTTGTAGTGATTTGTTCTCTTCATCCGTAAGGAATTCCGTAATAAACTTGAAAGAAGGGCACTGAAAACCTTTACATGAATTATGATGATAAAAAACCTATGTCTTAACCATTGAGGGGTTCATCTTTCGTCACCAACACACCTAATTTATTTACAAGACTACAATTGTCAACTTACTTTTAACTGTAATACACGGTGACTAAACATTTTAATTGGCTCTCTCCAGTAGGTTACTGTCAAAATACCAATTACTGTCAATATTACGACCAGCTATATTCATTGTTAGAGTTTCGTACCCAGAGGGTAAAAATGGTACCCTATCACGGGCGTAGCCAGGATTTAGTTTCAGCGGGGGGGG